>BMAO01030510.1:0-273868 GCA_019973975.1 Trichonephila clavata
AGTTAGTTTACTTAACGAAGTCACTAAATCCCGAAAAGAAGTTCGTTATGTGGAAAATTCGTTAAATAGATCATCTGTAACATACTTCATACACCCCATAAAACAAATTTTAAGTTCATAAACACTATATATTATTAAAAAAGAAATTATTCACACACATCACACTTACACTTTTTTGTAATTTAATATCTATCTATTTTATATATCTTACCCATCCAAACTAAATCTGCAAGGAAAACAAAAAAGGAAAGAAAGAAAAAAAAACATCGTCCATATATACACTGTATTTTCAATTTTAAAAAATAATTTTACTTTAAAATTACTAAATTTTAATGCCTTTTTCTAATTTTAAGCCTATAAGTAATTTTAAGCATGCATTATTTCATAAGCATTAATTTTAAGCATACATTTCTACATGCTTCCTTAAATTTAATTACTGATACAAACTGCTAATTTTGTTTAAAAAAACTGAGGTAATTTTATTGCTCTCGTTGAGGTAGGACTTGTGGTAAAACCAGTACAAAATCATTGTATAAAAGGGAGATGTGTAAAATAATGTGTTAAAAGGGAGAACATAATGTGAAATGTCCAAAAATACTTTAAAAATAGGGAGGTAAAAAACCGAATCCCAAAAGAAAAAGTTCGTTAAACAGAAAATGCATTTTTCGCTATTTGGAGGCTGTTTTGCGAAGAAAATAGCAAAAAGTTCTTGGAACCAGTAAAAAGTTCATAAAATGGAGGCTCGACTGTATATCCTTTAAAAAAAATATGGGTCTTAATTGCATTTAAACAATTTTTCTAATTCCAGAATACTTCATTTTTTAATTATCGTAGGTTTAAATTCCCCCTCCCCCAGCAAAACTAGGATTCGACTCGATTTTAGATATTCGTGATATTCTATTAAGTTTTGCACACACACTTTCACCCTTTGCTTTGGCGACCAAATTTATTCCATTGTCTACGGCGGAATCAGCACCTGCGACGGAAAAAAAAAATCCATCGTGGGATTTAATCTCAATCGATACCATCCCATTGGGTATATTTCAGACACTTCTCCATGTATTCCTTTTTCTCCACTTCTTTCTCAAAACAAATATAATTTTTAAAGGAAATTAAACACCTTTTTTTGTTGTGATTTTTAATTCAAAAAACACTTCTACAGCTTTTATGCGTGCCGATTGATTCTTAATACTTTGTTGTATATTCTTAAAAGAAATTTAATTAATATTATTTTTAAAGGATATTAAGCACTTTTTGCTGTGATTCTAAATTAAAAGAACCTAACAAAGTTTTTATGTCGGCTGATTGATTGTTAATACTTTGCTGGCCATTGACGCATTAGCGCTTCTTTTAAATCCAAAAGTCAGTAGCCTTTAATAGCAAAATTAAAATTGAGTAAAAAATTATTCAATTTTAATTTTCGAGTAGCCGTTGACGTAGTAGTCCGTCACTCCATTTTTGTCTTAAGGGGGTTCATCCACGTGACGGCCTGTTTTTTAAGCATTTTTAGAGAATTTTTTTTGACGACCAGTAAAAAGTGAGAAATTTAAGTTTTTTATCATTTGTTTGTATATATTTTAAGAGTATGTATAAAAGTTTAGCCAAAAATATACAACAGAACGTGAGTTATAGCGCTCTGAACACACCCACCTCGAAAAAAAATGGACGCTCACTTCCTCCACGATTCCGGCTGATTGGCTTATCTGAAATAAAAAAAAAATTAACGGCGTTTTAATTTATAAACTTAAATGCGCAGAATGGACTATACTCAATTGAAAATATTAAAAATTAGATTTTTGGTGAACCTCTGAGAGAAGAAAAAGTTTCGAGTTTTATGTAGGGGGGGGGGGTTGTTATCTTTTTGAAATGAAAAATAGAAATACTTTGAATTTTGGAATGATCGTAGTCCATTTGGTGCGTATATACGTCCTGAGTCTAACCTATAAATTGAAGTCATTCGGTCAATATGTTCTTAAGATATGATGGAGGAAAGTTTGAAAAACACAGTTTTGAGAAAAACGCGTTTAGTTTCAAGTCCGATTAAAACAATGAAAATCTTAACTTACCTTCAATCGACGATGCCTGGTAGCGAAGACTAAAACAAGTTCGACTAAATATTTAATAACTATAGATATTTCTTTTTAAACCTCTACAAACTTGTATGAACGTATATTTGCATAGAAGGGTCAATTGTATCAAGTCGACTGTACACAATAGGCCCAGCCTTCGATTGCCAACTCAGCGCTCCGAACAGCTGCTCTTGTAAAACTTGCTTCTTTATAACGACTTCGAATTTTAGAAAATAACTTTACCACCGTATTCTAAACATCTTAAGGAAGCAATTTATGGAATCTTTTTTTTTTTTGGATTTTTTGAATCCATTGCATGGGTGAACCCTCTTAAGAGTAGTCGTTGATTTTTGTTTTCGAGAAGTCGATGTATTACTCGCGGTGCATTCTTTCTATTTTTTCTCGCGAATTTGGTATCTAACCTCAAATAGTTAATACAGCAATTAATTTACATTTAAACTTGAATTTTGCAACTAATGCAGTTCATTAACAGTGAAATTTGTGACGACGGTTCGGTTCGTCTGAAGCTGAAATCAAGTTTATCTCAGAATATTATTTAATATATATATATATAAAAGTGTTATCCCTCATCCTGTTTTATATATTACTGTTCAAATGTTGTTAAAATGTAATACTTATTTTAGGTATATTTATTTGATCAGGATTATAAAAACTTTAAAAAACCACCCCACCCCATCGTGAGGATTTGGAAAATCTGGAGGTCAGAGGAATGTTTGCGGAATGTTTTGAGAGGTAATTTTTTTTAGATCTTGAAAATTTTATTGGTCAAGTGGAAAGGAAAAGGATGAATTTTCTAAAAGGGTGGGATGAAGAGCATTAATATATAATGCTGACTAAAAGAGGTGAGTTCTCTCTGGTTTCGAATTTTGGAATCAGTCAATACCAATGGCGCACACAAGGGGGTGTCCTGGGGGTCAGCCCCCCCCAAAGCCCTTGAGTTTTTTTGATTGATGATAATCCTATATATATATATATATATATATATATATATAACGTGAAATTTAATTAAATGCTTGTAATTAACAATTTATTTTATTAATTAATGCTAATTATTAATTCAAATATTTATTTTTTACTGTTTTTTGTTAACAAAATTGAAAAAATCAGAAGAATCAATTGGTGTTGTTTTGAGGTATGATACGAGTGGAGGACTTTCGACTATGGACCCCCACCCCCCCCTCTTGAAAAATTTTTGCGTGCGTTACTGGTCAAATACTTACTGCTATAAATGAAGGATGAATGTCCTGATTTTATTACTAAAATAAATCTTTGTTTTCTTCTAAACGTTTTAATTCATTTTTTGACTTCTAGTTATAAAAAAAGATGATTTGTATTTGTTAAAACTGTATTTGAAGAGGGAATAGTTCGAATTATGTAATTCATTTAGGCTAGAATTATCCAAATAACGTATGTATGCTTATATTTTGTAAACTGCAATTATATTTTGAAACGGATTGAATATATTTAAAAAATGTATAATTTTTTTATAATTAAAAAAAAGTGTCAGTTATTTAAAAAAAAAAAATTTAACGTTTTTATAAATATATTTAACTGTACGTCGTTAAAATACCTTGAATGTACTCTTACATACATTAAATATTTATTAGTTTAAAAACAATACAATAACATGTCTCCGATAAGTTTATGAGCCTAGATATATATATATATAAAATATAGTTTTTTCGTTGAGTGTGTGTTCAATTTTAACTTTATACGTGTAGACCAATCTAAAATTAATGTTACGCATTAATTATTAATTTTAATTACTTAATTTTACGTATTTAATTGTTTTTCATTAATGTATTTGTGTTAATTTTAGGGGGAAATCATAGAGAGAGATTGAATTAATTTTATTAAAGTAAAATTGTTGTAAAATATTTCTATTGGCACCCTTTCCATTTTAACGTGCTGAAGCAGCTACAACAAAAATGCCTCATGTGAGAGAATAATTCGTAATCATTTAAATTTATTTATAGTTGCTTAGTGGGGATTTGTATTGCTGTAAAATGCTGATGAGAATGAAAATTAAATAATAAAAAAAACCTCAAACTTTCATTTCATTTTTGCGATTTCTATCGGTTTTGCTGTTTTTTTATTTTTTTTGTAGAGCCAGTTATCCACGTAAATTGTGGAAGTATTACATACAGTTTTTAATATTTAATGAATTGAGGAATATGATCTCTTTCAATATTGTAAAGCCTTAAATATATCCTCAGAAAACGGCATGAATTGCATCAATTTATTAGATCAAAACTCTTCATTGAATGTCTTCTCCCAGAACTAAATTTTTCCGAATTCTACAATAGTTTCCAGAAAATAATCTATTCAAACTATGTTCAAATTTTACAAGTCTTATAAAAATAAAATTAATGCTACTAATTATTGTTGCATCAGCGTAAAATCGTTCTCTACACTGTAAGCAATAAAAAGTTATTTATGATTTATCATATTGGTCATGAACGATTTTCCTTCGTTAATTGTTTTTCCAATTGAATCAAAGTTGGCTAAGAGAGATCATATCAGGATGAAATCATTAATGAATTCCCGGGAGTATAATAAAAATAAATAAAGCATATATTTTATATAAATTAACCGCTATTTTGTCTACATATAATTAATTTTAAATTAATATATCCATTCTTTTAATTGTAAGTATATAATATATGCCTTATTTATTATGCAGATATTATTTATTTGATGTTCGTACATCTCAGCGTTATTTTGATAAGGAATATTTATAGCTTGTGTGTCAGAACCAAATCAATATTTGTGACTTGTAACTAAACAGCATAATGTTAACTACCGTATTTATTCGAACAAAGCCGCTGTTTTTATCCAATGTCAATGCTACTGAAAATCGATTGCGTCTCTTAGAATCGGAGGCGGAAAATTGGTTGGATGTAGGAAATAGAACAAGATACTGATGATTTGAACAATTACAGGTTTATATATATATTTAAAAGGCTTTTGATATTGGCGAAATAAATTAGTTATTCATTTCTTGTTTGTTCTCATTTTAATTTTTTTTTTAAATTTCGTAAATTTCGGATATTAATAAACCTTTTTACACTATTTTTAAATTTTTTTTTCACAAAAACGTGTTGTGAATTTTGGGTGCGGCTTAGATTTGAATAAATACGATATTATTTTTCTGTTTTCTCGAAAGTTTCTTTTAATGATTATAATAGAAGATCTTTCACACACGTCAGCTTAACACAATCACGATTTTTTTCGGCTTGAACCTGCCAAAAAAATGTTAGAAATATGATTGGTCTCATAATGTATAAATATTTAAACTAATTTCCGATTCATATTCAAAGATAGACTAAAGAAAAAGTTGAGCATTAAATTGATTAGTTGTCTTTTATGTTTAATTAGCAGTCATTTAATCGTGTTTTTATCGGCAAAATTTTGGAATTAAAAATTGTTGTACTTTTTATTTAAATTATATAATTTTGAATAAATAATCGAAATATTTACATTGTTTAAAAGTTTTTTTTATTTCTACGCAAGAATTAAACTCTTTGAAGCAGAAAGTTAAAGAATTAATAAGTAAATTCTCAAAAAATTAATACCATTAAAATGTTTGGCCTTTAAAAATGTAGGTTCACATATGTAGTTTTAAGTAAAGGTATAAACTGACAAAGAAATTGAATCAAAGAATGAATGAATATTTTTATTAAAAAAAAACCTTGTACAAACACCACAAAATTAAAACATGAAAGAAAATGATTTAGCACAGCCAGCTATGCTTTTTAAATAACACAAAATAAATATTTTGATGCCTCTCACAGAATTTTCGGTTATTAGAATTCTTTTTAATAATAATTTCCAATAACGAATCTCTGCCCACAAATGTTAATCTTTCAATATTCTTCTCTTGCATTTAAATTTTTCATGGTAGCTTTAATCGAATCAATGACATATGAAATGGAACACTGTTCAACAGTGTAAAATAGTGTGGATGAAATTGAAAAATGTTAATTTAACTTATCTTCTCAATTCCTTAATTATGAGTTTAAGAAATAAATAACTAAATTTTTCAGTTGAACTTTTAAATTTATTATCTGGCCATGTTCTCTTGCAGTCTCTTTCATGCTTTTTGTAATATATGAAAATAACTTAACATTAAAATGAGATATTATAATGCTTTATGCATCTCCCAAGACGTGATAGAGTCATTTTACTAAGAAACTCTACAGACGCAAGACGTAGGGAACTTGTACAATCGAACGTAAGGACATGTTTCTGCACTCTCAGGATCAAAACTGATGAGTTGATGATGCGTGTATTTTTGGACACATTGGGAATTAGCATTATTGCATAGTTCACTTGAACTGCAGGGTTCTCCAGGTTTCCTGAAAAATAAATAACAAATAATGAATATATTAAATTCCAAAATGCATAATGTCAAATTTCTGTAAAACTAATGGACGATTTTTTTTCAAATTCGATATGAATATATGTAGCAGAAAAAAAGATGTAACATTCATATTACCAATAGAGCTCTCATGGTCGACTATAACCAGGAAAGTGAGAATATTCGCCACATGGATACTACTAACCGGATGGATAATTACGTACACATGTATGATAAAGTTCATAGTACAATGATGTCTAAAATCCACGTTGGATATATATCTGAAAATGAGTCTAGTATGGGATACGACCTCCTCTCCAGCCCTACAGGTTGCACAGCGTGATGGCATACTGAACAGAATGCAGTTGAGGAGACCCTGTGGCAGTCAATCTCACTCCTACAGCAAAACAGTTTCTCAACTGCGGGGTGTTTCTCGGAGGGGTATGGCGAGATGCGATTTCTCTTTCAAAAGTGTCTTAGACATGCTCTACAGCAGTGATTCCCAAAGTGGTCTATATAGACCCCCATGGGTCTATGACAACAGGCAGGGGGTCCACGTTAGTGAAAAAATAATTTGGGGGTCCATGAAGTGTAAATGGGGGGGGGGGTCTACGATAGTGACTTTCACTAAACCAGATCTTGACTTTAATTTTAAAAGAAAATTTAATCAAGTGGAAACCAGATTTACTTATTTAACTGATTTATTTACTAAATTTAAAGAAGTTAATTTGCAGTTACAAGGACCATCATTTCGGCGTTTCTTGCCATACTTAAGCTACGGAGAGTATAATATTGGACGTCCAGAATTTGTCTAGTTTCTCAACTTGTCACAAACAATTTGCCAGGAAAAGGACATTTTAACTTACGTTCAACATTTAAATGTCCTTTATTCAGACTTTGAAAATAGGTTTGAGAATGTTTGGACTATATCTATATGGTAACACTACAGTAGGCAATTAATTAATATAGTCACATTGACAGAAAAAAAATGTCTTATTACAAGAGGAACCAGAATGGGCACTGAGAACTTAAAGTAAATTTAGAAACGGATATCAGCAATTTTAGAAACTCCAGAATGGATGAAGCAACAGATTAATCTCTACCATTACAAGTATTCATTCGTTGTTCAGTTACTTTATGTAACAGTTATTTTATGTATCAATGAAATTTCTATTTAATTAATTAACATGTGTGTCTTAGGTTTTAAACACTATACTTCACGACGGTTAGAAATTTAAATATTTTAAAGTAAGTATAGCTCTATATATATCAGCTGTCAAAAAGATTGATACAAATTTTCAAAAATTCATTATTAGGTAATTAGGGGGTCTACGCAAAACCGAAAAACTTGGCAAGAGGTCTATGAGACAAAGTTTGGGAGCCTCTGCTCTACAGGATTAAAGTCAGAAGTAATGGTTGGTCAACTCATGGGCTAAATATCTTTACTTTCTTAAGGGGTAACTGATTACTATTCACACTATTCGATTTGAACATCACCGCTCGCGGGATTGCGATCGTAACTACCTCGGCCGCATAATCGTGCTATAAAATATTGTACTTACTTGCAAACTTCTAAGGCAATTCTTTGTGGAAATGCTTCGGTTTGGATGATAACGTGCCATTTCCCTTTCATGTCTTGAGCAAAGCTTGGTTTTATGACATCTCGATTAATGTCACAAAGAGATCTCTTATAGTTTGGGGAATAAGATCTCCATGGCCAATAAGGTTTCGAGCCTTGATGTGTTATATTTCTGGACAGAGAGTAAGACGCGATATCCTCCATAGATTCCGAATTTTCTGGAACTTCTGTGAACATGTGACTTACGAGCTCTTCGCATACTTCCATTATCTGAGAAACTTCGGCACTGAAATAGAATCAATTCTGGAATCAATTACTTAATAAGAAAATTTTATCATTTATCAGAAATAGAAACATCTACTCTTTGGAGTAAATGCTCTACCCTTTTTTTTCTAATCATTCTATGAAGTTTGAAGATTTGGAAAATTCAAAATGATAAAAATATATTATAACATATTAATTTAGGTTTCTTAGAAAAGAATGCAGCCATTTCTAAACTGGATCTTTAGATATTACTCGCATATAAAGCTGAGTATGGTTTATATAGTCATTTCTACAAAGAATGTAGATTGCTTTTTTAGTATATTTTTATTGTATTGGCACCTAAGCAAATGATACAAAATTTAAATCCGTTATTGCAGATGAACTAATTGTGCTCCTCTCGCGCGAAATACTTGCAATTCATAATATTTCAGATTAAATTAACAAAATAAAATCTAAGAGAATAAATACTATTTTTAAAACATCATCATTGCATAAATTCAAGCAATCAGCTTTTATTTTATTTTAGTAATTTATAAATTAACTATTTATTAAAAAAGTAAATAAATAGCCTTGAATATAAGAAATCTGAATCTTTCTAGATTTTTATTTCTATTACTATCTATTACTGGGGGTATTTTAAAATCCATTTATTGAAAATTGTTTTCATATTTCATATCATTTAAATTAGTCGAATAACGTATCTCAGCAATTAACTATGCTTCCGAATGATGGCTGAGATTTTTCTTTCGCACTTCTGCATTCTAAGCTATAGAAGAAAAAGGAATGTGCATTCATTCATCTAAGCTTGTGGATAAGAATTCTCTTATACATTCATTTCAAAGACTTCTTATCCAACAAATGTATTATTGAGAAGCCTTAAGAATGATGAATGATAATTTAATTATAAAAATGGATTTAAAACAACTATATTTAATGACTCTGGAAAGAAAATATTATCTCTGATTTAGTATGAGAATATTGCGGGTTTTACCGAACTTAGATTACAATGGTCTTGAAAAATTTTCATTTAAGAGTATATAAAGGAAAGTTTTACACTTTACAGAGAACATATTTTAATGTTAGGGTTTAGGAACAATTTTGATCTCAGACTTTTGAGTTTTGCGTCTTATATTTACTATAAAATAGTTAACCGAATATTAGAATTTTTTATATTTTAATTTGATTTTTGATTTCGGTCATAAAAGTATTAAAAATATTTCCATCATAAAAGTAATTTGATAATGATATGAAATAAGGGCAAAAATAATCATGTTGTGTTATTTTCATATAACTTTATAATTTTATTTTTTAGTTACGTAATGATTATCCAACCTAAAATTTAAGCAATAAAATATTTAAAAAAGTCCATGATATAATGTTGGTTTAAAATGTTATTACTTTTTATATTACATTATACTCACATGTCATAACTGTATATTTTTAAGACTGAAGAATAAACGGTAAAACTTCACTTCTAATACATTTATTTTTATTAGAATAATGAGATACAGCTTTCGTTTTCTCCGTATTTATTAACAGAAATGATTCTTTACTTCATTTAAAATTGTTAACAAAATTTGAACTTACTTTTAGATTTTTATAATTCCCCTCCAAGGTATAATGGTTAATAAAATTGAAGAGAAATAACTTACCACACTCGACCCATCAACTTCTCTAATCACTGGTATGAGTTATAATGAAACAACGAACAACTTACCCAGGGTAATTATTTCCTAGATCGCACCACCCAAGATCATTTGTACCACCGCATTGGAGCTCCATAGGTGGTACATCTTCATCTTGATTTCTTGCTGATGACTCTTGAGGTGCTTCGGTTTTTACATAGTGGAGACTAGATGCAGCCCAGTCCTCTCCTTTAGCTTTGGTTAGGATACCTTTCTTGTATGATATCGGATGAGCCTTGGCTTTGTATCCTGTTGAAATCGAGTCTGGGGGTGCAATAACGCGTGCCTTAGTGGCTGTAACCTTCTCTGCATTTGCTTCCATTACATGAACCCTGAACAAAGCAAAAGATATTCTGAGTTCTTAACACATTTTTCTAAAACAGATCCTGATTCTGTACCATATTTATTTATTAATAATGATATATTTATTAATATTATTTAAAACTATTTGCTATTATATAATAATTTATTAAAATTTATTTCTATCTACCTGATATTTCGATCGAAATAAATAATTTTTATATAGGTTATTGTCATTATATTTTTATACCTTTTAGCTTCTATTTCCCTTGGTTCTATTAGTATCGCTTTCATAGGTTTGAATGATGATCCTCCGCCCCTAACTTTTCTCGCTGTTATTATTTTGGGTTGTGCTGCAGAATGAGCTTTGATGACAGTTACATGACCACCAGGAGATCCCATGAGCTCATCCATTTCGTAAGATACTTGGCCTTTGTTCCATCGGCCTTGTTTGCGGTTGGAGCTCTCTTCTTCCTCACTGTCCCCCAGAGATGTGGGTCCGAAGCCATATTGATACCTAGGAAAATATACACTTATGATATATATACTTATAATATCAAACGTATATAGAGTTTTCAAACGTAAATAGCATTGAATTTTTCGAAACAAATCTATTGGTATGCAGCATTTTCAGTTAATTGAAAACTTTAATAACCTTAGAGGAGATTTATCATCTGTTTCTTTGATGAAACACTTGAAATCCTTTTTAAAAATCATTACTATTCGAGAATAATGTAATCGTACTAGGAAAGAAGAAGCGTTTCTATACATGCTTTTCATCTCATTAATTTTTGTAATAAAATATATTTGTTATAAAAATTGGACTAAATTTTTACCAATTGTCATGTGAATAATGGAGAGTTTTTGCAATGATTTGTTCAAGCCATTAAGTTCATCACAAATTGCTGGATATAATAATTTATTACACACACATGTGAAATTGACGCTTCAGATATCTGATAACGTAAGATGCTTTAACGAAACGAGCACTTTCTAAAATGGCAGGCGAGGAAATTCTATCAAACATTTAACTTACCTAGAGGCTGGAGGTCTTGGTATCTGCGCTGCATAACTTCTAGTTGTAGTAGTGTATCGAAGAGTTCCCTTGTTTGATTCTTCTGAGTCATTGTCTCTCAGTGAAAGTGTAAGAGTTGTTGGCAAGAATTGTTGTCCTTTCTCAGGTGTGGCTTCAGCATTTAGGATATGAATATTGTCCTTTGGTAAAGTGAGAACGAGACGACGATTAGTTCTTAGTCTCTTGTTCATTGCCATAGGTTGAATAAAGACAAAGGGAGGCCCTCCACGTTTTATCGGTTCGACAGTTGTCAAAGGTTGTGTAGGTGTGGCAAAAATCGGGGGTGGCGGAAGAAAACCCATAAAGGATCCGGGTTCAGATTCTACTTGTCGTAATTCGTGAGGTTCAGCCATATTTTTAAGACCTCGAGATTGAGCATTTGGTTTGGGAGCACCATGCAAACCAAATGTCAAGGTAAGACTGAATAGAGAAGCAATTGTCAGCAACATCAAATGCCAAATGGAAACCTCCATCTATAATATATAAGTAAAAAAATATTGAAAGTTTAATTGAAAGACTTGCAGATCAATAAAATCAATTTTAAAAGCAATATAAATCTTACAGAATAGATTAAAATTATATATCATTTCTATTTGAGATGCGATTCCTTTTTTCTTTTTACTTCAAATCTCAGGAAAACAATTATGAAGAATGTTTCGGGATCCAACGAGTAGTTTATTACAATTATTCAGGAAAAAAAATTGCGCAGTTGTTAATTACTGTAAAAGAGGAGAAGTTGAATGACGTTTTTCTTCTCGATCTCTACACTATATAAATTAAGGAAATAATTGTTAAATATTTTACTCCAATGTTTGCAAACTTTTTTAAAAAATAACAATGATTATTTCCTTAATATATTCCAAATAATGTTGCCAACGTAAGAAATTTTTTTTTTTTTTTAAATTAGTAATTTCCAAAATGAGATGGTTAAAATGTTATATTTTCTTCCAAAAGAAAGAAACGAGTAAGCACGTCAAAATATTTTTGAATGGAATAAGTATTGGTGTTATTTCTAATGCATCATAAAATGTGGATGATATTGATTATTAATAAATACATTATCTACGTTTCCAAACCGATTGATAGTTTTGCTAAATATTTTCGATAGCCTAACGACTAGATAGTCCCTCTTTTTTTTGAATAACGTTATTGCAATTCCATTTTTTATATTAAGGGTAATTTGATCTCATTTGAAATCAAAATATCTTGCTTTCGATTTTCTCAATGAGCTTAACAAACCAAATATTGAGTTGGAAAAAAAATAATTCCATTTCTTTTATAGTAATTATCTTAGCAATTTGCGTAAAGGGTATTAAGGAATAAACGAAAAAAAAATTGTAAGACTTTTATAATGATGTGATAACAGATCACATGTGAATAGAACTGCAATAAAAAAAAACAATATTTTTAACAAAAGCAATAAATGGGAATCTATTTTTTTGTTGAATGTCGTAATTACCTTAATGAGAAAATAAAAAAGACAAAAAATTGAGTAAACATGACAGTTAAAATAATACATAAAGAGTTAATAATATACGTGTTTGTATATATATTTGAAAATTTACCTTAGCAGTCCTGTCTTTATTTCATAAATGTTATTTTGCTCGGGAATTCTACAAAAATTATTTGATAAAGTTATCAAAAGTCTTCTTGCTCAAATACTGTAGACTTTTAATACTAATTTAACCAGTTTATACGCGATAAATGTATTTTTTATGAATTATTATATTAGGTTATGTTATCACCATTTAGAAATAGCAAATTAAGTGTATTAATTATAAAATTAATATAATCAAATATTTTTAATTAATTACCAAGGGGAAGGAAATTTATGGTAAAAATTTTACATATTATTATGATTATATATATTGTTCCCCATATATAAAATTGACAGCATGAGAAAGAGAAATGGAAGGCAAACAGACATATACAGTGTGTGTATTGTACACGAGTAACATTATATTTTATTTAAAAAAAGATATTTTTTGCTTTAAGTGGATCGTTATGCCAGACGTTTTTCTCACTTTTTAAGAATATATATAATGATAAAATATAATTAAAAAAAAATTTAACATTAACGTTTAAGCAAAAATGTTACTCTCAACTGTGTAAATAACCTTTTTTATTCAAGCTAACTTTTGTCCATTAATTTTATTAACTATCAAATCCAATAAAAAAATTTATCCTAAAAAC
This sequence comes from Trichonephila clavata, assembly GCA_019973975.1. Lineage (NCBI taxonomy): Eukaryota > Metazoa > Arthropoda > Arachnida > Araneae > Nephilidae > Trichonephila > Trichonephila clavata. The sequence continues at coordinate 13,547 of BMAO01030510.1, forward strand.
CATTATTTATCGTATAAAATCAATTCTAGAAAAAAACTTCAATCGTCCCACAAAAACTTTTGCTTATAATAAAATTTTTTATGCATTTCCAATTTAATATTGTGTGCTTTTGCTCTCAAAAACAAAATATATGTGTTTTTAATTATTCCAAATTTCTTTAATGATAATTCCAATAACATATTACGCAAATACTTTAAGAATTCTGAGGACTATATGAAAATAGTATACATATATATATATATATATATATATATATATATATATATATATAGTCATGAATGCAACATAAAGACAAACTAAAAAAGAAAAAAAAAGAATTTGTTAAAAAATAATAAATATTTAAGAAAAAAGGAAAAGCCAAATTATATAGTAAAAATTCGAACCTTTCTACTCTTGAAACAAATACTTGATCTCTTTCTCCTGAAAAATCCTCAACTTCCACTTGAGGTAATAATCCTGAACGGGAAACACAAGGAAAGCTACCGTATCAACTGTTTCGGATGCAAGACAATTCGGAGAGAGTTCTTACTCGGGATGAGATGCGGTGTGTTCTGAGGCGTTGTGGGCGATGCAAGGGAAGAAAAAGGGAGCCACAGATGACTTGCACCAGAAACTCGTTTTTTTTTCTTTTTCTTTTCTTCCCCTTGTCTCACAGCCTGACCTTCATAAACAGGCACACTTCTGTTTTTTCAATCCGATCTTCCTAATCCTAGGATCGACATTATTCTCAAAATCGTCACGGTCTTTTAATCAATATTCATTTAGTTCCATTAACCAAAACAAAAGATTTTTTTTTTTTGCTTTAAAAATAAAGGGGATGAACATTGCTTAAGGCATGTGTTTTCGTCGCTATTTCTATTATTTCTTGATTTTCTCTTCAGGATTAGTAAGAGATATGTTTAACACGTTTTACTTAATCTAGAATTGTGGAAATAAGGTACAAAACTGTAGTCATGTTTTTCAAATAACTGTGGTTGTTGGATTAATTACAAAAGAGTTTCACTGAAACACTCTATTGTGTGGAAGCTTGCTAATTTTCTCAAATGTTGGTGGTTTCAGCTTGTATAACAAGCATAGGCTTGTCATAAATCTGAAGCCTATGATTGCTTTTAACTAAATACATAGCAAAAAAAACCCTTTTTAAAGAACAATTTTTTGTTGCTGTTTCTAGATATAATAAAAATAAACTATCTCAGTGAAGCCAAAACTTTTAAATAAAGTACAAATTTGCTATTGGTCTGATTACCTGGTTTTGTAATATTGTAAGAAGTCGATCGATCTTGAGCCGTTTTTACGTTTACATTTTTATTTTTACCTATTGTAATAAACTTAATTCACGAAAAAGAAAAGCACAGCAAGTCGTGATACTTTTGAAAGGAATTTTTATCTTTCTTTGGGGGGGGGGGGGTAATTGACAAAAAGAAAATGCTCTTCATATTTTAATTTAATTTGTTAACAAGACGAATTACCTAGTTCCTACTTCAAAACTTAAGTTTATTTTACAGAATACAATAACTGAATTTAATGAATTATTTAAATCAATACATATAAATACAAGATATTAGATAGCAAGAAGTATATAATCACGCTTGATAAAACGTTTTCTGGCTTAATTTATACATTTCTTATTAAAGTGAATACTAGGCTACGTAAAAATTTAAAACTTTTCCTTAACTTCTATTCATGTATTTGTATAAAAAAATACACGAATAGAAGTATATAAATTTCTTATTAAGCCAAATATATAGTTCCAAAAATTTAAAATTTTCCCTAAATTTCTATTCATGAATAGAAGTCTGGGGAAATTTTAAAATTTATGTAACCATGTATTCGCTTTAAAATAAGAATTGTATAAATTAAACTAAAAAAGCATTGTGAATATGTAATAATTGCTTGTGTTGAAAAATCTCTCAGGAAAATTGAAAGAAATAATCATTGCGTAAAAGCGGAGGTCGCAAGGTATATAGTTATTCTCACAGACACAAAAGAAAAAATAACAAATCCCCTCTGGTTTTTTTTCTAGTTTTTTTTATTCGAAAATGCATAAAATTGTGTAAAACATTTTTTTTTCCTCCAGCATTTTAATAAAGTTTCTTCCTTTAAATAAATTTAATGCATAATATTTCCACTGCGAATAATTTATTTTAATTTTAAAGCACGAAGTTTCGATTTTTAAAATCTAATTCAAAGATCTTTTTCATACAATGGGCCTTTCGCTAGATATACTATTGTTATATATAGCTTTGTACTTTTATGCTGTAAGGTAAGTGATATTTCAAATGATATCAGTAATTTTGTTTCGTGATTGATCTCCCATAAATCGCCTTATAAAGCAGTGTATTCATGATAAAGAGCGTTAAAGCTGCTTTTATACATAAAAAGTATAATTATTACTTTCATTTTTTAATTATGTTTTACCTAGTTATTTTATACTACATTGCTGTGCGTTATACATTTATTGTAACAATTATTACTAAATGCATCTGAAACTAAGAAATCAGAACAGAAAGAGAAACAGTTGCTCTTTTCAATTATGAGTTTAATTAAACTTGTAGAGGCTTTTTTAATAAATGAGGAATGTGTTAAGGAAAAAAGATCAGATTGGTAAGAAAATTTAAATGATATTTTTGTTACATTTTCAAAGTAAAAATTTTAAAAAGAAATCATGCTTCCGCAATAGCAGTTAATAAGAAATTTTATTTCTCAAAGTAATATGGTACTTGTAAACTTCAAAAAAGGTTGAAAAAAATCTTTAACAAAAATGTTGGCATTTCTAAAGGATTATCTGTGCGATTTTTTTTTTTTTCGTAAAAGTTATTTCCGAATTCCTTTTTCTTTTCTATTTTTTTTGTTTGCTAATTTTTTAAGGCTTTTTTTTACTTTGACTGGTAAGAGAGAAGTTAATTTTTACTAAATCCGTCGGAGGATTAAGTTTCTCATTGTTTAAATAAAACTGATTTACTCATAAAAGTTTCTTTTAAACATGCTCAACTAATAAAAAAACAGTTATTTATAAATAACGAGACAAATAAGTATTTGAAAGGAAAGAAATGAATATTCATTAAGAACTGAGTTCGAGTGTCTCGAACTTATTCTGAAAAGAATTATTAATTTTATCCAATGCAACAAATAAATTCTCATTTTGGCGAGGAGTAAATTTCTACTAGACTTTTTTTAATACTCAGATCTCTCTAATTCTATATCTTTATAATTTTTAATCATTTTTTTTACAGAAATTTTGCTTAAAAAGGTTTTAAGAACATTGTTTTTCCTGTATGGCTTAACAAGAAGATGCATTTTTTTCTTGGTTACATATTGTTTTAAATAATTAAGCCATCAATTTCTATTTTTAACAATGGATCATGGCAAAGTTTAACTCAAAGGCAGGTTAAGTTACTTATCCACAAGGATTGATGACATCATTATTTTTCATTGTAACAAGCAATGCAGATGTTTTTGACAGTAACAAAGTTTTATTAATTTTTTGAACATTTTTTTATATCACAATTGTTTAAAATTCCTTATTTTATAAATCACAAAAATTTTATTAAAGTGTTTTTAATCAGTTTTTATTCATAAATTTAATAAAAATCTCATTATTTGTTCTTAAATACAGAAAATCGTCATTTATCTAAAGACTTATTACACATTTCCATTTAATCAAATGAGATATGTACTTAAGCATTAAATTTAAAAGTAAAACAAATCTTCTGTCCTTGAGTTGAATTATAGTCAATTGTTTCTAAATATAGCTTTGATTTTTTTTTTGTTTCCGATCCTACAACTTTCTTATCCGTTATCACATTTAATTTGTTTTGAATATAATGCTCTATTTAGGCCAATAAGCTCCAATCCAGAGGATTAAACACATATTTTTGATAGAATCTGGAACATGATGGTATTATAGGAAGATACAGCATTCCGATCAACCATAATCTGTCTGTCAAGGATTTGTAAAGCATTGGAAATTTGGAATGAAAACATGTATTTGATAGCCTTCTTTTTATGTTACTTTCTTTTCGGTGGTAGAAGCTTATTAAATTATAAATATTTGATTTTACAATCTCCTTTAAGGTATCCGACTACTTGCGACAACTTTTTTTTAAAAAAATTGAGGTATGGGGATTTTTTTGTTGTTGTTGTTTTTAGATTTTTTTAGACATTTATGAAAAATATGCTAAAATTAAAAATAGGAAAAGAAATTATTATTACTAAAATGGGAAAAACTGGGTAAAAATTGACAAAAAATAACAAACGTGGCCCATTCTGTACCAAAAGTTTATGAACATGTTTTCAATTTTTTAATTCTGATGTGTTGCTATGTTATTCATTTTTGAAATGACTTTCAGGATAAGAGATATTTAAATTTTTACAAAAACTAGAGCCCTTTATCTTTGTTATCATATGAAATTGCTTAAAAAACAATGATTATATTCATATAGGGGCTGTAAATTTTGTAATAAAACAGTGATTGATAAATCTGAAGGTTAAAACACTTCTACTATAATACAGAACATACACAAAAAATTTCAGTTGATTATTTTAAAACTTTTTGAGCAATCGCTGGCCCCGTTTGAATATTTTTTTTAAAAAATACATTTCGAGTAAAACGCGTTTTAAAGCATCACATCTTGCTTAAAGTAATGGCGTCTGCTTTTAATAAAACACTGTTCTAGCGAACGGAAAATTATTAACTTGGTATTTTTATAGAGCTAATAAGATGGTATATGAAATAAAATCATAAAAAAAATTGTCAATTTTTGGCACAGTTCACAATTTTTGGGTACATTAAGTATGCTGTATAATATTATACTTATTGCTCTTTGTAATCTGTACATTGGATAGTCAACTTTAACGGTTATTTATAATCCTGAAAGCTTTTCTTTGTAAAAAGTTTGAATTTTTCTTACATAAAAATTGGACTCAATTGAAAAACTGGCATCCTTTTCCTAAATATTGAAAATACTATAAAGTGTATCAAAAATCATTTTAATGTTAAAAACAAAGTAGTTTTTGCTACCATATATATTTCAATAAGTAAATTTATCATACTTTGATATTTTTCATTATTTTATATTACTTTGATTCAAAAGATCCTGTCACTTTTGTTTTAAAACATACTTCAAATATACATTTCCGAGATACATGAAGTATTTTTTAAATACATAAGTATTTTTATGTAATACAATCATACTATTACAATTATTATAACTAATAAATATTCGATTCAAAATTGTGTGTGAAATATATTTAAAATTTGCTACTTTTTTTCAAAGTGATACAAAATGAAACAAATATAAAGTCGTGCATTTTTACTATATATATAGGTGGAATAAATTCAATTCTCATTCTATAGAAATCTATAATAGAAGGGAACTCATAATTGTTATAAATGAATTATAGTGCTCAGAAGTGAATTTAAAAATCCAATTTAAAATTAATTCTTGTAAAAGAATACTCCAGCAGATAAAAATAAATGATAAATATTTTTAAATATAAATTATCAAGATTTTATCTCTGAACAAACTCCCACGTTTTATCGTTTCTAATTACGGAGGAATTTAGAATTTAAAAAATGTATAATGAACTTACGCTCTAGCAGTGTTGAATCAGAAAATTCCATCTTCAATTATAATTGCTTTTTCCCCTCAAAAAAGTCATTAATTTCAAAACTAATGTTTAGGTACTCGACAGTTCTGAGAAGTTTTCTCAATTCGCCATGCAATGGAGAAGACTGCATTACATGTTTCTTTTTAAAGATAATTCTATATAATTTAAAATAAAATTCTGATTTTTACAATTGTATTATATTTAGTACTAAAGTAAATTTGATGAGTCTTTAAAAAAATGTGGAAATGGGAGTAAACTCTATAAGTAAAACTTATATTCATTTCTTACATACGCGCACATGCAGCATAATATATATTACAGCAGTGGTCTTAAAGCTGTATTCCACGGAACCTTGGGATTCTACAAGGCATACCCTGGGTTCCTTGAATCAAAATAAAAAAATTGAAAAGAAAATTATAAAAAGAATATACGCAAAATGAAATAACGTTCTCTTGGAGTTCATATAAACACGAGTATCTAAAGAATATCAAAACGATTTTCTTTATATACTGTGAATATTCTATTGTTTAGGATCTCGGGTTCCATGAATTAATTTTATACTCATTAATGCGATGTTTTGCAAATATAATGAACTCTTAATGTAAAATATCCCTTTTATTAATTTGTTGGCAGAAAAATTCCCATGTCCATTCGAGTACTACAAAAAATCAGAAGGTTTACTAATGAAAGAAAGGAAACAACTTATCGACATATCAACAGATTTGAAATTACAATCGAAATTTAAGCAAAAACAGCTCCTGAAATTTAGGGTGTAAATTAATACAGAATACACAGCTCTCACTAAGCTGTAATTTTAATGTCCTTCTGAACAACTATTTAAGTGAAAATTCTTTCTCAATGTATGTGGCAACAAGAACAAAACATAGAAACAAATTAAAAACGCAGAATATGAAATACGGCTGTAGTTAACTTCAAAAGGGCTTGATTTTGAGAGTTTTTGTAAAATAAAAAAAGTAATTAATATTATTATAGACTAAATAAAAAAATATTTTTATTAACAAATATAATATTTTTCTCTTACTATCTACACATAAAATGGTTATAAAATTTCCATTAACTTTAAATATTATTGTAAGATATATTATAAGAGTGTGGAATGAGGTTCCCTGAAAACAAACATCTAAAAATTCCAAGGGCTCCGTGAGTCAAAAAAGCTTGAAGGCCTCTGTATTACAGTACATAGGTATCACTCCCTTTCTTCTTAATCTATACAGAAATAAGAAAAACGACTCACTCACTCACTGTGAGATCACTAGAACCCATTTGACCTGTGTGAACTTAAAACTTGAGTTAGGCATTTTTTTTTTTTCGTACTTGAGTAGAGATTCTCTAAGAACGGGTTTTGAGAAAATCAACTCTCGAAAGAGTTACGGTGGCATTGTAGACTAAATTTCCCGTATTAGAACTATTAGACCAGGGGTGGCCAACCTTTTTGGGAAGAGTGCCACTTTCTGCTTTAAAAAAAATGACTCGTGCCATTTCCAACAAAATAAAGATGAAAATGTGAAAAAATGATACTTATAAGCTTATTATGGGATTTTTAAGCAAATAACACATTTTTTAATGCAAGTCTAAGTAGTGAGGATTTTAAAATAACGTAATAAGTACAACAAAAGTGAAAATTTAGATTTTATTGTCAATAAACTTTTTTTAGGTTCAATCAGTTAAGTTAGGTATAAAATAAAAAGGAAAAACTTGAAAGGGTTTAATTCTAAATAATTATTAAAAAGTCGGTACTTACGGTGGCTTTTGAATTCGTAGCCTTCTTACCAAGTCATCTATATTAGGATTAGCTTGAAGAAGCTAGCAAAATTACGTTGTATTAGAAGCATATTGGCTAGTTTTGAGCGATATTTTCATTTTATGTTCATATAAAAGAAAATATTTATTCACAAACATATGTTGATATAAATTTGTAGGCCTTTTTTTTTGGTCTGAGACAACCGTATTTAAACAAAAGTGTAAAAAAAAAATTATTATTGTTTGCTTCAAATTTTTAATTTTTCAGTAAGTCTTTGCGTACCACTTTTACCACTCCGCCGTGCTACACTGTGGCACGCGTGCCGCTGGTTGGCGGCCCCTGTATTAAACCTACAGACTTAAAGTCTGACAGTCATTTGTTGATTAGAGGTCCACTGTGAATGGGTTTTGAGAAAATTTTCAGGGTGGTACGAAAAGGTATAAACTAAGAACTTCCTTCTTAGAAATTCAAGTCCCGTTTTTTTAATAAGAGTTTAGGGCTATAAGAATGTTTTTCAATAGAATAAAAATTTTAATGGTAGGACTTTGATATCAATAACCTTACAATAGTATAATCATGCAACATCATGAGACCCTGCGAAACGGGAGGGTAACGGTTAGTTTTCCTATATTCAAGCTTCATGTAGCTGAGCTTGAACTGATCCACTTCACCTTATTTCTTCTTTTATGATGTATTGAAGAAAAATATTCTTTATGTATGAAGAACATTTCATTAAATTAGTAAATAATGATATTAACATTCATGCAATTAAGCTTACTCTGCACATTTTGAACATATCCCCGTGTGTAACAAAGGTTAAGTGATAATCCTCTTAGGTTGAAAGAAACTCGTAACACTTCATTTTTTCAAATAAATATTGTTTACGTTACTTTGGAGTCTTAGTTAAATCTTCAAGCTTAACTAAATAAATTTATGACGAAATATCGAAAAGAGAACAATAATTTTTCAAAAATTATATTTTAGATTTTTTAAAATTATTTACTAGCTACTAATATTCTTCCTACAAGAAAACATTTATATGATTCATGTCTTTATAATACTTATGAAATAGTTCCATTTACTTTCAATGATAGGAATTTTTTCAGCTCAAATTAGTTTTCAGATATATAAAATCAAAATGAGGCCGCGGTAACCAAATGGTCAAGGTATCGGATCCTGGCAGGCATGTCATAAGTTCGAGCCAGTATCACTAAAAATCCGCCGTGTAGGGGAGAGCTCAAACGTCCTCCTGTTGGTGTGGTGTGGTAGTTAGGAGAGGGGGTGCCAGCTCAGGTGTCATCCTCGTGGTTCAAAACTACGAAGTTCGTCACCAAAAGCCCTCATGTAGCTGAACAGTGCGACGTGAGAATTCATTCACTCATAAAACCAAAATTTAAAAATTAGTGCAAAATTTCGAAAATATTTGCATTTTAGAAATAAACCTTTACTAAATAATACTTCTCAATATTCTAATAATCCCATATTTAGTTCAATTCATTGATATTTATCATAATTAAGTAAAAATTTCAACTTATTTGTAACATTAGATAATCAGCCCTTGTGTTTTTAGTTACGACATAGTATCTAAAAAGGGTAAAAAAGAAAGAAATCGGTTTAAAAATTTGTTTTGTAATTAAAACACTTATTAAAGATTTTCATAATGTACTACATTATTTTGTATTAAAAGAAAAAACTCTTTAGTTTCAATACAATTGCAAGCAATAATAAGGAATATTTAATTTTTATACATTCGAAATAAAAGGAGACAAAACTTTGTTTTATTATACGACCTGAATTCCAGTAAAACTATTTCAAACTAACAAAAATATTTTATTTACATTTTATTATTTCTTATATTTACAATTCCGATGCAAATTATTTAATTAAATATAAATATTTACATGATTATTTCAAAAAGTAGTTTTTATGATCAGCATAGTTAGAAGTTAAGAACTAAAAAAATTCAATACAAAAATATCATAAATATCCAACTTTATACGTCACGATACGTACCTTTATACGTACCTTTTGTTTATAAATTCTGCAACTTTAACGCAGACAATTTTATTATTTGCTAGCTCATTGGAATTTGATTAAAATAAAGGTATTTTTTAAAGAAAAAATTTTTTTTTGAACAGTGCCACTTGTATTGCTAACAGCTAATATTTCCACAAGTTATTCCTAAAGAGCATTTTGTTTATCTTCTAAAGCTGCTAACGACCAATCCAATCACTCGCGAATTTCTTTAGCAACAGAGAGTTTATCTATGTTTTCACGCAAGAAATGACCTTGTGGGCCTAATGAAGTGTAAAAAGTTGTTTAGAATTTGTGTAGAGCATTGTATACACAATTCTGCAAGTTCAACACTTGCCCAGCCAGAAAGACTGAAATTTAGTACATACCTCTATTGCCTAAAAGCAGTCCAAATGACTGCATTGGGAAAGAATAATGTGTAAAGAAATTTGTTTAAAATTAATTTTTAATATTTTTATATTATTTGCAGTCATATAAAAAGTTATTAGTAAATATTAACAATAAAAAAAAATGGACTTCACTTGGAAAAAAATATATTCTAAAAAATTCTCTAAGAAATGATGTCATTATATACGTCATTGTTTTTCTAATTGAAATTAAAACGCAGTCAAAATGACTTCCTTGGGTAATCTAGTGTTAATATGCAAATGCAAGCATAATATACAGTTTTCAGTTTTTCATCCACATGAGCTCCAATATGCTTATTATAATCTACTAACTTTTTACTTCCATTCATCTTTAATATAAACTAATCAGAATACCAGGATTGTGCCCCTAGTGAACAATATAAATGTTGTGGAACTGCCGCGCGAAAAGCCTCTCGTAACACCATATTTCCCATCTCATTGATATTTCCCTTGATGTGGTAGCTTGATAATATTTAGTTACCATCTTTTTTTGTTATAATCGTCAAGCAGATGTACTTTTTAACATTAAGGTTAACACTTCCGCATTTAACTTTCGAAAAAAAAAACATCACGCAATATTGCTCTCAGAATCTTTCAAAATGATTTATGCGTTCTTTTCTGAAGTCTTCGTTGACAAATCACAAAAACGTTCTCAAAATCTCACCTCTTATTTGACGTTATTCCAAGTCAATTTATTTACATATGTCTAAAAATACGCCTTGTTTTGGGTCACTTTTAACTAATCAATCTTTTTATTCCAACTTTAACTGCGTTTTTTTAGTTTGATTAATTTAGACTTGACATTCACAGATCGGCTACCATGCCTTCTTATATTGATTGACCTGTGGACCATTGATTTCGCAGGCATTGAACTTATGTTACCTATCCAGGGTCTTTAACCTTCGTCCTGAAATTTTTTTTTCAATCTGTAAGTTCTAATCATGATTGTTTTTAAGAGCGTCAGTCCAAAAACATGATGACACTTTTCACGAGGTGGTATGCTTGGTTCCGGAATGCTTGCTTTCAAGTAGAATGATCGATTTACACTTAAAGCATTTTTTAAAATTCATGTGTACATCGATTCACTACACAATCTTTTTTAAAAGTTTAAAATTATATTTTTTCTCTGTATTCTGGAGTGAATAGTCTAAGTTAATTGTTCTGTACTATTTTTCACACATTTAGTTACATCTTTTTTAAAAATAAACTTAATCAATTTAAAATTTAAATTTCTCAGAAACTTAGAAAAAAATAAATTTAATTATAAGAAAATTACGCAATTTTTTCTAGAACATATAGCATGTAATTCGTATATGTAAAGATTTAGTTATCTTCTGCTTTAATACCATGTTTTATTTGATTATTAGTATGGATTAGTCAAATTTTATGAATTTATTTTTGTACCAGCTTTTCATTAAATGAATTATTTCGATCTCAGGAAAAATTTCATAGCAATCCTCCAATTTAACATTAATTAAATATTGAAACTCAAATTATTTATAATGGGGACTCAACTATTTTTGAGACTCACTATTATACATATTTGAATTTCAGATACTTTAAAATTATTTTTTCAGAGCAAAATGCTATACAAACTAAATTAAAATTTAAAAATGCTGCAATTTTTAAATACTCATTAAATACAAAAAAATTTTCTATTACTCTTTTGGAATATTATTTATAACATTTAAGCTATTCTTTTTTGATTTCTTGGTAGTATATAAATTATTCAAAACTAATTATAAATGTTAATTTTTTTTCTAAATTAAACGACCAAAATAAGAAAATTGTTAAAATTAATTATTAGGATTCCAAAAAGTAATTAAACTATTAATGCTTGTTTTAAAAGTACTGCCGTGTTGATTTAGACTTTAAATTAGCGCCTCAGTCTAAATAAGCACTCACTCACGCTCACTTTAAAAGTACTGAAATAGGCATATCATATATGAACTTAAGAGTCGTTTCATTAATTCTCCATACTGCTGTATACAGTTCCATAAGTTTAAGAATAGACGTTCTTTTTGGAAAATGTGAAGAGTATTTCTGCCCAAAAAATTGTACTTAATATATTATTTATTTTACTCTTATTTTGCTCCATTCTCACCATTCTTCGTAGACTAGGAATCTTTGTAGATTCCCTTCAATCTTGTCAGATTTCCTCTTGAAACTGGAGATGACTTGGCTTTGCTCTTGAATGATGGTTATAAATTTCTATCTCCTCAAATGCTCACTGAAATACTATTGATTACTTCAATTAGTTGATACAAAATTTAAACACCAGTTTTATTTATTTTGAAAAAGAATAAAATACAGAAGTGAGTGAGTGAATATTAACGTCGCACTGTTCAGCTACACAAAGGCTTTTGGTGACGGACCTCGTAATTTTGAACCATGGTCAAGTGATGAAGACAACACCTGAGTTGGCACCCCCCTCTCAGAACTACCACACCATACCAATGGGAGGACGTTTGAGCTCCCGATAGATTTAACGTGTATCTCTCCCCTACACAGTGGGTCTTTAGTGGTACTGGGCTCGAACTCGTGACAAGCCAGCCATGATCCAATACCTTGACCACTAGGCTACTGCGGCCACTTTTCCAGTGGAGAAAGGGGGGTTATGTTCAACTGAGTACTTTTTTCATCGAAAACAAACCTCTTAAATACTTGCTTCTCTCTCTCAAGTTCGTAAGTATTCAATAAAACAGTTTTGAACTTTAGCCCATAATTTAGGCCTTAGCAGCAGCGGGAAAAAAAATCCAAGAAAAATAAATGATTTTTCTCCTCCCGTAAGCTCACTAAAATTATTTTATTTAGAAACTGACAATCAGTTCTTTGAAAGATAACTCCAAGCCTTGTGAGAATTTCATTTATTTCTATAGGGAATTTTATTTGTCTTTAAAAATGAACAGGAATGCTGATTATTCTAGTTTCTGTTATTTTTCTTCTTCATGGTCGTGATATGAATCATAACTGTAGATTAACAAAATTTATTTAAAATTTTATTGCACATATTGGTTTTGATTTGCAGTGTTTTTATACCAACAACGCAACAACTTTATTTTTTCACTAAAACAATTATGATGGTTATACAAACTAACTATTCAACAACCATGGTTATATAAACTAACGCAGCAAATTTAAACGATTCGACTTCCCTCCCTTCCCCCTCACAACAGAGTAAATTTGCTGTTTTCTATACAACGATATCCTGCAATTTGAATGATCTGACAATACTCATTTGGTGACTTTAATATAACACTCGAATTTCTTTACACATAAAGTCACACATTCAACACATCTTTTTGAAAAACATTTATCTAAGGATAGGGATACACATTAGATCTTAGCTACTGGAGAAAGGGTATGATGAAGAAATAGTTTGGAGAGAATTTCTGGTCTACTACCAATATAAAAACAATGTTTATTCGTTTCCTTATAAAATTCCGATTTAAATATGGGTTAAATTTTCTATCCATATTTTTTTTGAAAATCTGAATATATGGTTGAGGTATAGAAGAAAACGTAAAAAATTTTTTGGAATTTTTTTGAATGTATAAAGGGTATGGAGTGTAGAAAACAATGCTTAGACACTATTTTATATTTTCCAAAGAAGCTGAGTTTCAGAGAAGTTGATCAAATGAATCAATGCATATCAATACTAAAATATTCAATTCTACATCAGAATAACACGAATGAATTCTAATAATAAAATAGAGGTTTAATAATTATATACGATTAATACATACCTCGTATTTCTTGGATTATATATCTAGTGTCAGTCGTAAATTAAATCAGTAACTAGAAGTGCTTTAGAAAATATTCGCATACTAAAATTATGTTTTATAAATCAAGCAATCAAAACTATTTCAAAACTCTGCGGATTGCAGAAGTTTTAAAGGAATTGATTCTTTATAAACTGCAGAGCTTTGGAACAATACTTCTAATATTCTTTTATAATTATCAATTATTTAAAAAAAATTAAAAAATCATGTTTTTATTTTTAAAAAAATAAGTTTTAATTAATTTCTTGCTATTAAAATATCTGCATTCCTTACCTAATTTTAATTTAACACTAATTAAAAATATGTCGTTTATCATGGTTTGCATTTCAGTTATCAATTCCAATCAAAGCTCCTGTCTATGTTTGTTTACAATATAACACGCTTCATGTAGTAAAATAATAATCTTCTTCGATACAAGTAGAATAAAATTGGTTGCAGATACAATGACAGATGTTGCAGAAAATACGTTATCTTTTTTACAAATGCCTCAAAATGTCCCATTTAGTGTTTAAGAAATGCTTGAGTGAATCGCACCTATCTAAAAAGAACATCCTTTACAATGTAACATCGTCCGGAAAAATAGTCTGATTTACATTATACTGCAAATAATAATGCTTCTCACTGACATTCACCGAGCATTTTCTAAATGTCTAAGTATATTGCTTTCCGATCCACTTGATTTACAAAAAACATAATTATGCATTGTAACTCACTTATGTTTATTCTTCATACTCTCTTACGGACTTATGTTTTTACATGGCTAATCATACTGTCAAAAAGACTTCAGTTTTGAATTACGATAAGGATTCAAAAATTGTTAATTCTTTTAGAGATTCAAATTGGTTTTGGTAACGATATATCAGTGATTTTTTGGTTAACTACAAAGATTTAAAAGATAATTTTGATTGATTTCTCGGATTAAGTAGAGAATCTATTGTGATTTATATTATCCCAGAGATGATATATTTATTATTATTTATGGTTGAACGGGATATATAATTAATGTAAATAAAATTACTTTCCAGAAGGTTAAAAGGAGAAAATTTTAATGCAAGAAGTATATAAACTAGAAAAATTTCATCTTGCGTGAAATTTTAATTAAAAATACAATTATATAAAATTTGTATTATAAAAGAATATGTTTAAATGTTGTTGTTTCTAATGCCACCTGTCTGACGGTGTCAGATCGAGGCCCACAAAATTCATCATGGCTAGGTGTACGCCTGTCGTTAGCATATAGCTTTGAGCACCGTTTATGTTTAAATAACTTCTTTGAAAAATAACAATAATAAATTTGTCGGAAATTGTCTCTATTTAGCGAATTCTCCCATTACATCCAACTCCTAGACGTATTGTTTTTTCCTGCCTATGTTTTCAATAAATCAACTATAGTTTTAAACAAAAATAAAGGGAGGAAATGTGTGAAAGGGGGGGGGGAATTAAACAAGTGATTCTGTACACTTACTTGACAGTATTTTTTAGGGTGATTTTTGAGTTTATTTTCCTTATTGTTTTTGTTTTATAGCTTTATAATTATAATTGATGTATTTTGATTTGATTGCTTGGCGCTTGCTTTTGTATGAGCTCTTTGACTGCTGGAGGTTGTATTGATAGGAGAATTATTTTGACAAAGTTGCTTATAATTAACTTTGAATTCTTTATATATTCAGATTTTGGCACTGTTATTTTTCTTTTGTTTGCCCCTTTGTCATCTATTAATTGACAACAATATAGCTATATATATTAAAGCTATTTTAGTTTAATTTCTTTTTTGACACTTCCTTCTAACAGCATTAGAGGATGATTTTAAGACACACAATTTCTGTTTACCTTATCTCCGTGCTTATTTGTCTCCGCTATTTCTCCCTTTTTCTTTAGTTTATGTGAATTTTAATAGCAATGTTAATAGACCTACTTTACTAAAACAAACTGTGAAAATAATAAACCGTTTTAAGCAAAAGTGTTATTATTTTAGGTCTGTCGAATTCACATATTGTGTTTCATAATGACAGCTTTACTTAAAGATTCTTTCTATGCTAATTAGTACTAATCATCTACAAAGTGAAGTAATCCTATTTATTACCAAATACGCAATGTGTGTGTGTTCTCCTCCATCGTAAGCGATAGGGCCACTCGAAAGTGTTCGAAAAGGTCATTTACGTAGAAGATTTTACGGGGAACACATTGTTATCATTTTGTATCGTTTAGTTAAGAACGCTTCAACCACTGTGACGTTCAATGCACTAATGAATAGCTATTCCACAACTGTCACTGTATGACCTATATCGGGACGAGTCATTTCCGAGCTTGTTCCGAATTTGGTTCCGGATATTCGTATATTGACCTATATTTTCTCGTGATAGTTTCTGGGCCGGAGTCATTTCGGTTGACTCACACTGGCCCCTTGGGTCTTTGTGAGATATCACGTTCTTTGTTGTCGCTTTCTTTTCAACAACAGTTGCTTTTGAAGGTCAAAAGTCATCAGCGGTCGAAGTGGAGTAACCCTCTGTTGTTTATTTCTTTCTTGTTTTGATGAAGTGGGTGACAGGACGATAGATTCTTCGAAAGGCAGCTACACCCAAAGATAAACTAGATGTATTTTCTTGTTAACCTTGATAAGCCAACTATTAGAAGGTGTGCGAGATTATTAACTTGACATTGAGGTTGCAAAGGATTTAAATATATGTAGATGTAATCATAGTTTAAAAATAATCTTAAGAAATATGGTTTTAAATTTTCAGGACATTTAAATAAACTCTTAAAAATCGCGTTTCTATCCTTTTTTCAAGTAAGAATTTTATTGAATTTTTAATTTTAATAAAATTTAGTTTTGGGAATTTCATTTTACCTACATCTATAGTTCAGTACAAAATCTTCAAACCGATCCCTTTCCGTGTGTTTTTCTACGTTTAATAGCCCGATATATATCACATTATATTCAATACAAAACTAATCTCTGCACGCTGACAAAACTTCTGTAATCTGAAAATTGGTTACTTAAATTGAAACAGAATATTGACTTGTCATCAACTTATAAGTTGAGCATTGGCGTAACGTACACCCCTGCAACCCCCGCATCGAGGGGAGGGAAGGGTTCTAGGGGGCCCAGGGCCTGACTGCCCCCAAGTACCTAACCCTTTGTAAAATCCAACTTAGGGGTCCAATACCTGACTTTGCAGGGGGCCTTAATGTTCTCCGTTACGCCACTGAAGTTCAGCTCTATAAATTCATTAATTTAGTGCATTAAAGAGAAAGACGTAAATTTCGCACTGTAATTACCTTTTAATTTACTTAATAGTTTATATTAAGTTTGTGACGGGTCTATTCGAGTCATTTTCCTACTAATCCTCTGGGGGAAACTTTGGGGCTAACATTCATATTAATTCACAGCCTTTCAAGAAGAAACCGTGATATTTAAATTAGTTTGACTTTACAAAGTCTAGGTTTTGTAGATGTAAGATAGAAGGAGCCGGGGAGCTGTTACGTAAGAGTGAATATTGGAATATTTCATTCACAAGCATAGCGCGAGTTAAGGAAGCAATCGCTAAGAGATTAAATTATTAGATTTAAGATTTAAGATATTAGAATTAGTTATCGGTTCATTAGTGCTTGTTCTCCTTATCTAGTTCACGTATTCGGGTTTACTTAGAGTTAGTTATTGAGATTAGAGAACGCTTTATATATCACTCCTAGGTTTCCTTTTGTAGTTTCACTTGTGATTGTTTAAGTGTGTTTAAAGGATAAATAAAACTAATTGTTATTATGGAAGTTGTTGGTGATGCTTTGTTTCCCCCCACACTTTTAGCCATGTAGGACGGAGAGAGAGGGGTGCCGATTAGGCCAACACCCCCCCCCCCACAAGTTTCAGTTTTAATATACATGTTATCACAGATTTAACATTGTTTTCAATGATCGAAATGTTATGCTTCATTGTTAAGGATGTATAAGGATTATAGGTATCTCATTAGAAAAATACTAATAGTTAATTAGTACTTAATTAGTGAATTTACTAATAGTAATAATATGAAAATTAAATATAACTTATATGTTGATTAATTTTTCTCTTTTTTTTCCTTTTTAATAAAGGATGTCTGGTTTAAAAAGTATTTGTGGGGGTTTTGAATTATATTCTGTTCGTAACTTTTCAATATCACGAATTGGTATAAAAAGTTTAATCGCATAAGCTGATTAATTTTTTTCCGACTCTTGGATGATCAGCTTTTGGAAGTGTTATTGAATTAGATTTATTCTGAATATTATGAACGATTCAAAAATTTAAATACATGGAAAGTTTATTAAATTTAGAAATAGTTTTAGTTTTGATACATTTTCTGGAATTTTTGAACTTTTAATCACTTTTTTCTACTTTGAAATTAATGAGTTTTTATAAAATTAAGAATTTCAAATCTATTTATTGCTAAGTAAAAAAAATATTGCAATTATAGTTCATATTAAATAATTATAATATTTAATATTCTTTATTTTAACTTTCTATATTATAATTTTAGAAGCAGAGTTGATTCTTTCAGAAAATATATTTGGGTGTATGAGTGCATTTCTTTAGATGTATTTGACGCATTTCCAGTCTTTTATAAGATAATAGAATCAGTTTGATGCGAAAATGGAGAGAAATAGAAGATAGTTAAGTTTTCTGTTTTGTTACATATTTTTAGAGACGCAAAACTCAGTGAAAAATTATGGAACTGTTATCGATTTTAATTACATCATAGACAATCTCTGTTGTTTTTTTTAAAAATACATAAGAATAGTATTGTGTAAATGTAATTACGATCTTGACAAAAATACATTTCTTAATTGTGGAGAAAGTTAATGGAGAAATATTTCAGTTAGCCTCTTTTTATCTTGTTTTTCTTAGAATCAAGTTGTTAAATTACTACGAGAAAGAGAAAAAATATATGTCTTTAATGTGATCATTTGTGGGATCCGTACTTGTGAGAGCATTAAAGTTCATTGACTTTTAATAACCGACTGATCCTCACATAATTCTATGTTATACTCGCTTGATGTGTAAGGAAATATTTACTTCTTAAAACTGAAAAACATTCCATTCAAATAAAATCAGATTCTTTTTAAATGTTTACAAAACCATTCTAGAAATTTCACACAGTAGGATTCTTACTACACAAGCAAGTTATTTAATTCTTTTGATAAGTATTTTAATGAAACGTAAAGTAGCAAATTTGACTTAAATAAATTAAATCATTAATTTTTAAAATTATAGAACTCTTTTCATCTGAAATTCTGAATGGTGCTGTTTTCTCTCTCATTTCGTTCAAAAACGAAGTGAATAATAGCAATAAGAAAAAATAATCATTCCCTATATAATTTCCTTTTTTATACATGAGAATGAGAGTGAGAAGAATAAGATCTGCTTAGAGACTTTTATGATGTCATTTTCATTTTCAAGAAATTTTTTATTTAGTGTTAACACAAGCGAAAATGTGTTAAAAACTAATAATTATTCGTTATGTTGTAATATAAGCATTTAATATTATCTTTTGAGTAAGTTTATAACTTTTGCAAAAAGAAGTATTTTAAATACATACCAGATTCATCCTGAAATTATTTTGATGTTATACTTTCGGCAAGCATAGTCCGTCCCAAAAGTTTAAAACATATTTATTCTTAAAAATTTAGGGAAAAAAGTGTAGTAAAAATCTCTTTATTTTGGCAATAATTTGCTACAAAATTTAATCGTCTTACATTTCATAAAAAAATATAAAAGCTTTAATCACAGAAATAATAGCAAAAAATGTGAAAATTCCTCAAATTCGGTGCCCCAAAATTTGAGATAACATTTCAAATTATGCAAATTTCGAACGCCGAAAGATTCATGACATCATGTGACTATCTTAACTTACGCCTGTAACTTCGCAAAATGCTGATTGCATCTTATCTCCTTAAGAAGAAATCGGCTAATTATCAGCAGATGAGGTCATTATAAGCACAAGTTGAGAGGCAAAGGAAAAAATAATAGAAATTGCTGCAATCCTAAATAAATATACTGTATTTATCGGGTTTTAATTACAAAAACGACTTACACAGCGAAACATCGACGAGAAATCACGGGTCACAAGTAACAGAAATGATAGAAAAATAGCTTCCACGCAGAAAAGGGCAATTTATGGAACTATCAAGGTATCAATACTGAATATTTCAAAGAACGTAGTTCATGAGAAAATCAGAGAAACAGGATATTTTGTTAACAAATGACCTTTAAATAAGTCATAGCTTAAAATATCCCTAAAAGAAAATCGGCTTCAGTAAATTTCAAATCGTATGACTTATAGAAAGAAGAGACTTTCAGTGTTGTTCAGTGACCAAAAAACGAAATTTAGACTGCCCTGATGGATAGGTATGCTACAGGCATGACTCACATAAAGACAAAAAAATGTTTTACATTAATCTAAAAGGTAGTCACTCAGTGAAGGATGAGAAATGATGGTTTATTTACAGTAGTCAAGCATCATTAACTCTCTTTCTTCACAATGGATACCAAAAATCCAAACATTCACACATTTTTCACATTCCCTAGAAATGTCCTTTTCGTGAACTTTTAAATGGTGCATACTGGGTATTCTATGATTTTTTTTTGGCGTTTCTTGCCCCGCATTTTATGATAGTGGAAACTTTTGTCAAAAAAGTTAAACTATGCTTGTTTCTTTAATTCAGTAAAAAATGGAATTTCCACTTCATCTTGTTTTTTCACAATTGGAGGCACATTATGGCTAGTAACAAATAAAAAAAATTGTTAATCCGTCAAGTTTAATTTCTCTTCTATATACAAATAAAAGGCTTAAAATATTTCATAATATTTTGTCAAGTTCCAACCAATTCGCATTTTAGATTTTTTTTCAATCCTATTAGGAAATTAATCATGAGTTACATTTTTTTTATTAAAAGGGAAAAACCCTAAATGATTTTTGAAAACGTTGGTTTATTAATTTTAAAAAAGTGCAGTTTTTTCGTTATTTCTAAGCAAATAATTAACAATTTAAACTAAAACCATGCATTGAAACTGGGAATATACTGATAGTTTGTTTACTTTTAAGAAATTACAAGTCCTCATAAATGGATACTGTGAATTGGAAAAGGTACGCGAGACAATTTTAAAAATTGTTTGGTATTAGTTTAATGAACGCATTTTTTTTATTGTTCCTAGCTCTTTCAGTTATTCAAGCTGTATAGATTTAAATAAAACTAATTATTTAAAGAATTCAATTATAAAACAAATTACAGTTAATATACTTGTAATAGCGGTCGGTTCCTGCTTAAGTCTGAACCGCCTTGTTTACCTGTAAACCCGGCTAGGTGTGTGGGAGAAACTGAATGATCATCAGACATGATTTCAATCTAATTTTTATTGTTACCAAATATCAATCAGACACAATAACAATCTAAATAAGGTAGGTGATTAAATAGTAGAGCGTGGAGGTGAGATTCTATAACACGGAAATACTACTACAGACTCTCAACTGAATCTAAGACAGCTTAAATACGCTCAAATATAACTATGTCGCACACTAATAAGCTAACTTTTGATTAATCAAGCTCACGATACCTGTACTCTTTATGGATAGGATCCTACACTGGAAACTTGCAGGTGATCTTCATCGGGCTTGATCAATATCGTTGGATCCACGCTCTGTAATCTTTTTCCTGGACAACTCCGAGATACCTCACTAATTCCGCTATCTTTCAATCTGCAACTAACAAACTAATT
Organism: Trichonephila clavata; assembly: GCA_019973975.1. NCBI lineage: Eukaryota > Metazoa > Arthropoda > Arachnida > Araneae > Nephilidae > Trichonephila > Trichonephila clavata. The sequence continues at coordinate 34,886 of BMAO01030510.1, forward strand.
CGCAGACTCTACGCTAACTCCTACTTGCCAACTCCAACGTGTCAACTCACAAACTCGCGAAAACAGAATTTATATAATATACTTCATTTACATAATCACGCTTTCTTGGTCGGCGAAGGTTGGTTGAATTAATTATTTTCCGCCAGAATAGTCCCCAAGGTATTAGTATAGTCACGGATAGAATCGGCACGGACTTTTTTTAGAGAATCAACATGTAAAATTGAGAAGTAAAATCTTATATTATTGCTTGCTAGCATTTTGCAGATATTTCAGTGAGGATCCTACTATATAAGAACTAATAATTTCGGGTGCTTATAATTTAATCTCTTGAAATAAACATTCCTTAAGTAGTTTTTTTAAAAAGGATTTGATGCTTCTGACTTAAATATTCTGATTACAAAATAAAGAATTTAACATATTGCTATAAACTCAGCAATCACTATAATGTTTTTCGCTATTGTTTTTTAAGACCTTGGATTCATCTTGAATTGGAAGATGATGTGAAAATTGAAAAAAGAAAAAAAAAATCAAACCGTTCTGTAATCTTTCTGCGAGTTCAAATAAATGCTTTAGCCGAAAGCATCAAGCAGATAGAGAGGAGGAGGGGGGGGGGGAGACTCCCTCGTTCCATTATTTTCAGAGTTGCTCAATTTATAGTCTAATTATTTGCATTGGTTTCATCAAATGTACCGGAAAATTACACTAGAGTGCTTTTTTCAATTTTTGTATTGTTTCCTTCTCTTCTCCATTTCTTTCAGTGACCTGTTTTTTCAAATTTTCAAAGCGTAAAGAGTAAATTGAATTCTAATTTTAAATGACCAATGAAAATTCTTTTAAGAGGAACAAAATGACTTAAAAATAAAACAAAAAGCAATGAAACAGCTCTTAAAAGAGAGCGGCACAATTTTTGAGAAAATAAAAGTTAATTATTAAATAAATATTTCGTTATATTTTTTTCCAACAGAAAAATTTATACCTTAATTTAAAGATTTTTCTTTTTGCTAAATTGAGAGATATTGTTATTATTTGCTTACAAAAAATATTAAAATTTTAGTTCCGAACTTAGAAATTAATTTACCTATCTAATAATAAGAATTTTAAACTCCGTTTATATATGTAACCAACATAAAGTATTTTATTTGTTACTAGCACAATTATTTACAGATAACAAAAATGACTTAGATACTGGTTGTGTTTTTCTAAGTTAGAGTGTCCAGGTAGATTTTTTAAAATTTTGCTTAGTGATATTTTCATCTGTTTTGCCTTTTATTGCGATTTATATAATTTTCCTCTTTTAAATTGTATTCATTTCTAGTTGAGATTATACGGAGTTTTACCTTTCTCGGTGTCCTAAAACTTTAACAAAAAGGGTGTTTCGAAGATAGTTACATCACATTATATCAACAAAAGAAAGAAAATTTTCATGTTAAGTTTTTTGACTATTTATTGCTTGGCGAGGACTTGATTAACATGTTATATTACAAATACTTAATTGTTTTGAAAACGAAAGGCAGGAAAAAATAAATGTGTTAATTTTTATAAATGAAAGCTTCATCTGATTTGTTGAAAAATGACATTTATTTCCAATGAATGTACTATGCACCCTAATATACACGACCCATCAACGTACTTACTCTCTCTCTCTCTCTCTCTCTCTCTCTCTCTATATATATATATATATACTTGTATTTAAATTTATATTAAGCTATTGTTTATTTAAAACTAATACTTATAAAATACACTTTAGTATCATTGCACAGTTTAGGTTTATTTCAATAAAATATGATTCATACTATGGAAAAAATGGAGCAACTTACTTTTTTCAATCATAATAATGCTCATAATACTTGTTGGAAATGCGATAATTTAAAATAACATTATAATATAATACAGATATCTTTAAAAAAATCTATAAGTTTATTTTGCTGTTTCTAAACTTAGCCTTTTATTTGTACAGAAAAAAACATCCGAAGTATACAAAATTTATTATTATTTATATCTACTTTTTCGTTGAATATCCTCGATGCATATCTATTTACTGGTCCACTTCCTATATCTCTAAATTCTTTTCTGCTCAACTAATAGCAAAACAGAACGACTGGTCATGATAAAAAAGTAAATAGATCGGCTTTCAAGTAGTACTTAAAGTAAAAAGAAAAACCACCGTAATTTTTTAAACAAGATTTATCGAGTCAGTCAGACGTATTATTATGGCACTTGTTATTTATTTAAACTCTGTTGATGTATAAAACTCAAATTCCTCTTGAAAAGTCGAACATCTTCCCAAAAATTATAAATTTTATCCAGTAATAGTTTTCAAAACATGTTATTTTCGTAGCACAACCGATTGATTTTCGCAGTCACGGCATATTTCCCCATCGAAGCCGAAAGACAGACGATTTGATCGAGCGTTGTGTCAGATAACTTCCTTCATCCTGTTGTACAAGTGGTGTTTTATTTATGTTTGTTTGAGATAAAATTTTTTCTTGTTTAAAATTCTAAGTATCATTTTTGAGAGATTTGTTGAGATCCTGAATAGTAGCTTTACTCTATTATGTTGCATTATTTTTTTTAAAAATTTGTTGTATATTGATTTAAATTAATATTTTTTCTATTCAGTATTTATGTCATCATATAATTATAAGCAGATCCTGGGTCAATTTGCTTGATGTTTTGTTAGTGTTCTTGTTGTTGATATAAAACTGATTCTGCATCGAAACAAATTATGTATAGCTTTATTATTTAGTACCCTTGTTGCCACCCCCCAGTTTTACCAAGGCTGTTTTGGGTAGTAATTTGTTAATATTTTAAAGTAATATCCAGGGATTTGATTTGTATTGATGATTCCTTCCTTAGCTTGTTTCTAAAAGCAACTAAATCAATTTTTGTACTTTAATAATTTAAGTGAAAGACTCAAGAACAAAGATTAATTTAGAGAATACTGCTAATATTTATTGGAAAATATGATAAGATTGTTTTTATGTATTATTCAACTGAGAAATACGTTAAATTCATTCATCAGAGTTTTAATAAAAGCATTTGTCTTATTACTTTTATATATTTTTTTAAAAAATCACTTTGATTCTTGGATTTTTCAGTAGTGAAAGAGTTTTAAAATGTTATTTTCTCATAACTGGGTTTTAAAACGCCACTCTAATCTACAGAATAAAATTAAAATTTTTAAAAATGTAAAGGTTCTTTTAATTTAATCTTTTGTTTCTAATGATTTTGCAAAAAAAAATAATTTACGTACAGGAGAACGTCGTTTATCCGAATCAATTGGGACCGGACACCGTTCGAATGCGCGATTGTTCGGATAACCGAAAACCAAATGCGATCCATGCAGTATATGATACTGGACACTATACAAATATTGAAAATCATCACATGCCGGAATTGTGCTTGAAGAAAAAGCCAAATAGGTGCAAAATGTCGCAATTTTACCTTTGTGAAAAATAATCATTTATTTTTCGCTGTACCATTGTACACCTTTTTTTCGCTGCAAGTTCTCTGATTCTCTTGAGCAGCAGTAGTTGAGTAGCTGTCTCTAACGTAGAAAAGCGTCAGCATTTGATGGACCCTTGCTACTTTCGTTGTTTCTGTTGTTGTCTTCATCTATTTCATCGTCGACAGGGTCGGATTCTTCTCGCACGGAAGTCACTATCTCGTCATTATTTAGCATTTGAAATCCACAGTCTTCTGCATCGTATGCTATCCAGATTTCTACATCAACAAAACTCAACAAAAGAGCACGTATACACCCCGTCACTTTTGGCCTCACAGGAAACAAATGTTGAGCATTGCACTGTTCGAAAACGTATCCGGACTTTGGTTTGGATATTTGACACTCCGGATAATAAACGTTCGGATAAACGACGTTCTACTGTATTTCATAAAATATTATGACACTTTTACAGGTTCTTTAAGATTTTATCGTGGGGAAATATATATTCATATATTTTCTTTTTATATTTTATTCACATATTATTTTATTGATATTTTGTGCCATCTGTACTTTTTTTATTTATTTAGTCGTATTTTTAAAACAATGGATTGTTTTTCTTTTCAAGCTTTGGGGATAAATTCATATACAGAAACAAATGCACCTAAATGTTTATAATCTCATATTGAAAAATAAATTCATATTAATCTCGTAACAAAGGACACATAAGATTAATTTTCAAATTCTTGGCACAAATTTGAAAGGATGAAATAACTCGAGCTAAAAGTAAAAAAGAAGAGAAGAACAATTGAATGTTAGGAGAAATCTTCGAAAATTTGAAAAGAAAATAAGATGAAAAGAAATAATGTACTATGAAGGTCATGTGCAAGTAATATTAGGAACATACAACTTTAAATCATTTGCCGACGAGAGATTAATGGAATTTCTTTACAAAAAAGCTCGCTTTAATTCTATATCATTGAAGATTTAAAGAACTTTTTAGTCAAGTGTTATAAATAGATGTTAAGTACATTCAAATAAACACAGATGCGATCTTATAGTTCAGGGATGGTGAACCAGTGGCATGCGTGCCATCAATGGCACGTGAAACAATATTTTGGGCACGTCAGCTATCAAAATAGTTTGCATTTTATTTCAAAATATCTAAGTTCACTATGAAGTATTACAAATAAACGGAGTGATCGGTCGTGGGCGGTTGGGAGAGCACTTGTTTGTTATTGTCTTGCTTTGGTTACGTCATGAGCTACAATTGCTTATGATGCAAAATTTGTCTATGAATAGCGTAGTCAATTTCGTTGACGCAACTATATTTTAAAGTTTATTTGTGTTATATTTACGATTTTTAACTGTTATTTAACATGGCTAGTTCAGCAAAAGAACAAAAAGTGCAAGATATTAAGTGTAACAGAGAATTTCAAACTTGGTGAATCTAGAAATATGGAATTATTAGTAAAGGTGACAAAACTGTGTAATGTCTTATGTTCTGGAACAGTGGTATGCAGAACATCGTCTGTAAAACGGCATTTTGAAACAAATCAAAAATCCTCTTGTCAAAAATGTGAACCACAGCAAAAATAATTAATTGCTTAGAAACCTTTTAGAAGATGGCTCCAATCCAATATAAAAGTAACTTCAGCAATCAGCTAAAAGTAACTTCATACAATTCTAATATGAGTTATTTGTCATCCAATTGGCAACAACAGCAATCTTACTAATGTTACTTTATATAATTTGAATTACACGGATAACTAAAACATTTACAGGCTATACAGTGTAAAAGGTATTTTTTCGTAGTAAATAAAGAGTTTTGAGTTGTTAGAATTTAGCTTTATTATTTTCTCAATAATCACAAGTCAAAATTTTTTGACTGCACGTCCATACCTCATTAAACTTTTCTTTAGGGAAAAAAAAGGTACGTGGATCCATAAAGGTCCGCCACCTCTGTTTATAGTTAGACCAGTGATTCCTTTTTTTTGTTTTGTTGTTGAGGTATTTTTTTAACAATTTCAAAATTGGGCGAGGCACTAACAACAAAATAAGTTTAACAGAATTTTACTTATCTGTAAATACACTATATAAAATAGTTCATGATAATAATTTTCTATGTTAAATAGAATAATATGTACGACAAAGACAAAAAAAGTAAGTAATTTATTAAGTAATTAACTACAAATTAATTATGAGAATATATTTACTGCTAAATTTGAGCTGGATGAATTTTGATAATTTCTTTTATATTGGATCCTAAAAATGATAATGCCACTCTCATTTCGTTATCTACATTTAAAGACTCAATCTTTTTTTTATTTTCATATTTGTTATTGCTGATAATTCGAATTCATGCAAGTAAGATGTAGAACTCTAAGATGTAAGACTCTCATTTCGTTATCTACATTTAAAGACTCAATCTTTTTTTTATTTTCATATTTGTTATTGCTGATAATTCGAATTCATGCAAGTAAGATGTAGAAAATTGTAGCAATATTTTTCAAGCTTTTTGGGTTATTATGAGATAATTGCCACTAATTTTAAACCAAAATGAATTGATTGACTATTACAAATGTTTTGAAATTAAATCTCGATTATTGCAGAGAGAAATTATTTATTTCTCTTCATTCAAAGTTAATTCATATAAAGATGTATTTGTATACAATAGAGTTTGCAATCCCGTGTTATATTTTTAATCCCGGGATTTCGGGATTACATAATCAAAATTCCGGGATTAGGATTGGACTACTTAGTAAAAATACTTGCAAATTAGTATAGTTGGAATAGCATAATAAAACTGAAAGTATAATTTAAAATAGTTTAATATATTAATTTTATTAAAACAAATAAAATAACTTTATTCATCATAAAAAATAATGAAATTAAAAAAAAAAACATTTCTTCATTTCTTATGTTTCTGTAAATAAGCTTTTAAAAAACACAGCTCATTCAACGTTTCATCGTTCAAAAGGTTTCTTATTTTTGTTACTAATTGTCCTGTAGAAGAAAATGCTCGTTCGGATTCTATACTAGTAGGTGTTATCGTCATTAAATAGGAGGATGTTCTTTTCACGTAGTCACCACGTCTCCCTCCATTTTTTTTTAAAAGACTTTTTTTTTTGAATTTTTGATAACAGTGTCTCAAATCTAATACACTGCATTGGTGCATATACCTCGTTGATAACTTTATCTAGTTCTTCTGCTACACTTAATGGTTTTTGTGTATAAACTGATCCAGTTATTGAATCAGAATGTGAACCAATTTCAAATGTTACCTTATTTGAAATAGAAGATCCAGTTACATGAGCTGTTAGTAACGCAAAGGGATTTGAAGTGTCTGAAGTATTTCAAGCAGGCCCGTTATTAATTAACGGCATTTAATTGAAGAAGGGGAACTGTGACAAAATATATTCTTGAGATGTTGCTTATATTATTGTGTAAGTATTGCAGTGAACCACTTAGATCTGTACGACGTTCTTCCATACGAGAAATGAGAGCTGCATATATTTTTTTACGAATAGCACTTATAATTGCACAAAAAAAACTCTACGTACATATTTCATAAACAAAATATAAATTTTCTAAGAATTAAATCCTCAAAAAATTCTGATGAGAAAAACATTTTAAAGTATAATTCAGACAAAAATTAAATCCTGAGATTAGTTATTTTCAATCCTGGGATTTCGGGATTGGAAAAAACTCCGGGATCCCGGGGCTGTAAACCTTAGTATACAAATGGATTACGAACTCAATCAATATTTTTTATATCTTAATTTGGAAAGTAATGAATAGCTCTCTCCTCTGGTGTTGCCAAAGGATCAATAACAATTTTATGAATAGGTTATTTCTTTTTAACGACTGGAAAGAACAGGTTCCGGATTCTTTTTATTTCTCTCTCAGAGTGTAATTACAATTTTAAAAAAATTTGGCAGCATACTTCAAGAATTTGGCGGCACAGTATTTGAGGATCACAGAGTTAGATTAAAGAAAATGAAATTTGGGGAAATAGACTTGTTTGGGAATAACAAAAACCTGCAATTGCTTAAAAAAAATGAAAAATTTGATTAAAGTGGTCGGTTAAAAATAAATTTTCAAAAATGTTGAAAGCGCGTCTCAAAGAAATTATTCAATTTATTCTTCTTAAACTCAATACATATAATTCAATATTTAATAAACTCGTATGATGCTTTGCCACTAATTTCCTGCATAAGTTTTTAATAATTTATTGCATTAACAGCAGTTTTTATTAGTGGCGTAACGTACACCCCCGCAAACTCCGCATCGCGGGAAGGGAGGGGGGAGGATTCTAGGTGGCCCAAAGCCTGACTGACGCCAAGTACGCATTCCTTTGTAAGATCCGGCTTGGGGCCCAAAAACTGACTGCGCGGGGGCCGTAATATTCTCCGTTACGCCACTGGTTTTTAAGCATAAAATAGTGCATAGTATGCACACAAATTCATTTCTATCCTCTGAATACTGGTATATTGGAAAAAATTATTTAGATCAAGATACATCAAACTTAAAGACATGATAAAAGGAAGAATTGTCTAAATAATACACGAATTGCATTCAAAATAGAGCTTACTTTCACATATTGTTGCTAATTCGTTATTTTCACTTAATTTTAAAACACTGATAAAGAGTTTTATTTTGCGTTAACTTTAATCTGCTTTTTGAAAACACACAAGGGGGGGGGGGTAAATCCGGGTAAATCAACAAAAAAAAGAATCATTATCATTCTTTCTTTTAAATTTCATTTTGTATTCCAATATATTATAACTAATAAAAAACATCAAAAAATAAATTTTTAAATTTCCCGTATCAGTTAATTTATTTTTTTTCCTTATTTGATATTTTCTATCACAAGTTTAAATTTAAATTTTCAGATTTGATTTTTATTTACGTCGCACCAGTGACGTAATGGAGATTATTAGGGGCACCTGCGAAGTCAGGTTTTGGGCCTCCAGCCGGATCTTACAAAGGGTACGTACTTGACGTCAGTAATGTTTTGGGCCCCCTAGAATCCTGTCCCCCCCCGATGTGGGGGTTTCGGGGGTGTACGTCACGCCACTGCGTCGCACTGTGAAGCAACTCGAGGGCTATATGAGACAGACCTCGTAATTTTGAACCTCGTCCAAGTGATTCCTTTTTCAGAGAGTTATTTGTATCTAAGAACAGTTTCTTGCATCCATATATTTTTATGCAATGGCTATAAATGTATAACATCACTTTGAATTACATTGAAAATATAAAAAAACATGTATTCCCACATTGTTTTAAGGCATATTAGATGGAGCAACTATTAGCGTTCCAGAATTCTTAGGAAGTCAAACTTAAGAAAGACAAAGTTAAAATTATATAGTAATTTTCTTTTTTATATAATGATTTCCCGATATTCAGCTTGAAAATTAAGACAAAAAAAAGAAAATATCAGTTTTTAAATTAAATTAACAATTACACAGGCGGCAGTTAAGAGGTTAATATAAAAAGAAAAATGTGAAGTAAGCAATATATGATAAGTCAGTGAGGTTCATTCTTATTTTTGTTGCTTAATTTAGCATGATGTAATCTAGTTCTATCGATTCTAATTAATTCTGAAAGCTTATGTTCATTTCCTGAAATTTTCTGTGCATATATGCTACTAAATGAAGATACCTGCATGTTCTAGTTTTATATAAAATGCTTTATTTAGCTTCCATCAAGGCCGAGGTAGCGTAGTGGTTATGAGTCACAAACTTGTGACTGGCGTGCCATGAGTTCAAGCCTGGTACCACTGAAGACTCGCGGTGAAGAGGGGCTGATACATGTTAAATCTGTCGTGGCTTAAAGTCCCCCCATTGGCGAAGTGTGGTAGTTTCAAGAGGGATGGAAGTTTAGGTGTCATCCTCGTCACTTCACCGAGGTTTAAAATTACAAGATCTATCGTCAACAGCCCTTATGTTTCTTTTTTGTGCGACGGTAATAAACACTCACTTCGATGCCACCAAGAAGACAGAAATGAGAGGTATAAGTTGAGATAAATTCCGTGAGCAGAAGATATACCTTGGATTTTTATACAATCTGAAATTGAGACTTATTTACTAGCTCTTACTTACTTTTCCTTTCTACATCTGTTAAGTTGGTTATTTTTTGTGACCTCGACTCAACTTTTGAGTTTTGTAATTTTTTTTAGTCTATCTTGCAGGAATGTCTGACTTGAAAATCCTGGAACTATGTGTTAGGCAAATAAATAAATAATCCCAAAATCACTCTCCTTATTAAATTCGCATTAGTGCTGTTCCCCGTTGGGAAAAATAGCAAATTCACGCGACATGAGTTTCTCCTTTCGATTTTGTCTAAGGACAAGGGCAGGATTCTAGGCGGCCCAAAGACTGACTGATGCCATTTTTAACCAATTGAGAAGATTTTTAAGTCCAAATTGGCTTTGCAGGGTCAGCCTAATATTCTTCGATATGCCACTGGTTGAATTTGAAAATACAATTCAGCAGAAACAATTTCGGGGAATGTACAAAGACGCACCCGAAGGAATCGAATCGATAGAACAGAAAAAAATTCCCTACAAAATGAAATAATTTAGGACAAGAGCACGAATTTCATAATGATTTTTTTATAATCACTGTACTAGTTTTTTTTTTGTTGTTATTTGGTAGCATTCAGTGATGAAAGAAAGACATACATTTGAAAACTGTATTTTTTTCTTGTTATTTAAAGAATATTTAAAAGCTCTTGCGCGCATATGTGTGACAAAATAATGAACTTTTCCTTCTTTAGGGTACTTATCACTTATGTATTAGTAATTATGTTACGCTATTACATACGAAAAGTTAACTCTTCTTTAAAATATACATTGGAGTTCACAGAAGCTATATATATATATATATAATATATATATAATAGCTATATGTATATGACATTTTAGTAACTGTTTTAATCTTCTTTTCCTTTCAGATCTTGTTAAAATATGACAGTGCTTCATTTGCAACTGCATGTCGTATTGTAAAAACTAATAATCTGGAAATTGAATAAAAATTGATACTATGAATTAAAGCTATATATATTTATAAGTGTATGGTTGCATAGTAGAGTCTCGAAAACTCGGCACTCGATAACCCTACAGTCTGGATATAACTCAGCCTCACCCTGACAGATTGAAAAAGCCCTACGTGTTCAAGGGTAAGTACGGAAGACAACATTACGCATTTCTTTTTAAAAAAGTAGCCAGTTTTTGCAAAGTCAGCTACTTAATTTTCATTATAGACAGCTTTATGCCTTAGTAAAGCCTTTTTCTGAGGTGTGTCTGACCAGCTAAATTACTGTGTACTATGTATTCATTCATTTTATTTTTCATCTAATAAATGCTCTAAGCTTTCATAGCTTCGTACTTTTCCTTTTTAAGGTTATTTGGGCAATTTATTTTCTACTGAAAGCGCGCAAGCAAACAATACATACAAGAGCATTACAATATTTTTTTTAAGGATGCGCTAATACTTATTCTTTTTTAATCTCATATCCGATAACCCGGCATTTTCACAAACTCGGCCACCCTTCGATCCAAATTAGGCAGAGTTTTCGGAACTCTACTGTATTACTCTTCCCCATTCCCGAGATAATTTATTTAAAAATTACGATTTTATTTATAAATATAATTTATAATGTAAATTATGAATAACGTTAAAATAAAATGATTTTCATCATTTCCATTGCTAGATTCTAAAGAATGTTATAAAGAAAGCTTCGAATTTTGATGATGATGCTATAGATAAACAGCTAAGTACTTTCTTCATTTTTGTTTTAAATGAATGTACAAGAACAAGCAACATCATTATAATGTTCTAAAATAATAGTTTATTCTGTGTAAACATTAACGCGATTTTAATCCCATACGATTTTGACGTGCAATATCATTTAATATATTAAAAATAGTTTTGGTTGTTCATTAACTTATTTAACTATACCAGTATTTTGAATTATTTTTCACTATGTAACAAAAATAAGAACTTATTTCATACTCTTTAATATAAAGTTTCTTAAAGTATCAAAATTTTTAAAAATTACTCCTGATCAATTCAACACTTTCTAATCTTACGAAATAAAACAAACTGGAAAATAAACATTTGTAATGAAATTAAATAAAAGACAAAATCTTAAGCTTTTAAATTACTAAAACTACTAATGTACACATGCAATGATTCTCACGATGAAATTATCGTAAGTTAAACATTTTCTTAATAAGACTTTTAGCTCTTTCCTTTTCTTTTGTGTTTCTGTATTAATTGTTTAGAATTCTTTATATATATATATATATATATATATATATAACCGTTATCTCCAAAAGGCGCTAGAGTGTGTAATAAGTAAAAAAAATGGCTTGATTTTTTTTTGTTACTATACTACCGAGTGTAGCCGCTATATCTTTGAATGCTCAGAGGCCTCACAATCCCGGCTTCAAGTAAATATTTTGTCTTCGTTTGTCAGTAAATTGCCTACATCATTTTATGTTAACTGTTCGCGAAACAATGTTTGCGGGTCGATAATATAAATTACTTGTTTGATTTTTGCTTGTGTCATTTATTTACTTTTTTTTTTTTTTGTATCTCGGATAAAGAATTGTATAGTATAATTGTAAAAAAAAAAATTTTATTTTATTTTATAACATAAAAAACCTACACAAATGTAAAAAAATAACGTAAAAATATCAAATACAGAAAAAAAACCATAACCACAAGAATTCTTACGTGGTATTAGATAAATGTATTTGTTAATGAATTTATCATTATTTTTTTATTTATTGAAGGGTAAAGTTTTATGTATTGGCAAAATAACTTCAAATTCAAGCATCTTGATTATATTCTCTGGAGGGGAAACAATTAATTCACCATTAAAGAACGAGATCAAACACACAATCTGGCTTTTCTAAAAAGAATAAAAAATAAGATGTGGTTCGATTGTTTTTAAGAGTTATCATGCATGACTAAAATTTAACGCATGAGTGATACTTGTCACCATTACGGTATATTTTTTTTATTACCCTCTTGAAATTGATGATCGTTTTATTTTTATCAAATATTTCTGATCCTGAAAATACCTCTTGCTCTTTAATATATCTATAAAAGAATTTTTCCCATGTATCTCACTCTTTTGTACGGAAAATGTTTATATAAACAGAAACGAAAATAACACAAAAAAATAAGGCTTTCAGACGTTCTTCAAAAATAAAGTTTTTTTTTAATATAATACTCGAGTAGTGAGTCATTTTTACTGAAATTTAAGCATGCATAGGTAAGATAGGAGGGTAAAATAACTTGCCTATGTTTTTTCTTAAAAGTATTCTTTGGAGTGTGTAGAAATTCCTGGTTGAACTTTTAATATATTTTTGAACTCCAGTATATTCTTAGAATCGTTAATGAAACTTAAGCAATGGCACATGTGTATGTTATTAAAAAAAATTGTTAGTTTTTTCCTGTAAATTATTTTTTCTTCTATATGTTTTTCTGTAAGGCTTTATATCAGGGGTCGGTAACCGAGGGGCCGCGTGCCACGTTCAGTCAAGGGTATGTATCCCGTTTAGTATGAGGTCACGTATATATATATATATATATATATATATAAATCTTTCTCTGTCAATCATCTCTACACTTCACGTATGAAGACTATTTTTTATTTTCAATTCTTTGCCATAAAACAATACTGCTAATATGTTCATGCGTAGTTTTTGCGATTTATGTTTAAAAAAAACCACCCTATATGTTTAAATATGACTCATTCTTAGCGTTGAATATTCAATTCAAATCAAAACAATTCTGCAATACTTGTAAAATAAAAAATCACTATTTTTTTTTTTTTGTTTTTTTTTTTGTTTTTTTTTTTTGCATCGTGAAAAAAATCTTCCGAAAGCAAAATTTACGGAATTACGAAATGGTCTCTCGCGAAGATAACTCTATCGATAAATTGACTGCTATTGTAAATTGCTGTACGTCATTACCGGAGCGATTTAATTGTCTGAAGAAAATTGCATGTGCTCTGCTTCCCGCTTTTGGTTCTACATATATATGTGAACAAATGTTCTTTTCATATAAAATATATTCTGAGACTACAAAGAAAGTTATTTAACAGCAGAATATTCAGAATCTCGTGTGAAATTGAAAGCCGCAAATTATACCTGTGATATTACAATATTAGGTAGAGCATTGCAGGGACAAGGTTCACACTGAAATTTTAATTTTTTATTTATCTATATTGCACGAATATAAATTTGTTTATTTTTTTAATAAATATTTTTAAAAATATTTAACATATACACAAAAATATTTTTTATTTATGTTGCTTATTTTTAGGTTATTAAATATATCCCCCCACACGGAAGCATAATATTTACATAATGAGATTTTAAATCTGTATTTTTGACTTTTATTCCCTAACTCTGGAAGCATTGCCGAGGAAATCGTTTCAAATACAACTGCACCCTAAATCATATTGGAATATTGGTTTGGCACACTACAGCTATAAGGTTGCTGACTTCTGCGTTATATCATTATTTCGTCTTCCAAAATTGACCTAATTACTTCTATTTCTTCGCTTTGGCAATTCGCGAAGTACTGTCTGTCGATTTTCTGATTGATTGATTGTTTATTAACGCCTCATCTCGGATCAACAGAATGGCTATTGAATCTCGTAATTTTGAACTACAGCCAAGTGACGAGGACGGCTACTCAGCTGTCACTTTATTCTCTTAACTTCCACATCTCTCCAATTTGAGAACTTTGATCTTCGACAGATTGATCAACAACTGAACTCTATACGGGTCTGTTGCTTTTTAGAACTTCATTAGGAGATAGCTTGTGTGTGAGTATACGCAAGTGCACCAAAACATACATTATATTATTTTTGGTTACTCTTTTTAAAATATTGTAAAAAAACAAAAACAAAAATGTTAAATAAATATTTTTTATCTACTTCACTTTTTTTAATTCCTTTATTATGATATCGGATTCATTTTATTTCAAATTTTCTTTACACTTGGACAGACTTCACAAAATGAAACGGTATTTAAAAAGGACTCTTACTTGAATACTGTCGATTTACTTTGACTCATTTTATAATCTATTTTCAGAGAAATTTTTTTCTTTATCTGTTGCGCCAACATTGTGAGAATGACTACCTTAGAAATCCAGGATCCGTCCAGATGCAGATGCATAATTTTTAAATGATAGTAAATTTTTATAGCCAAAATTACATTTCAAGAGCATGAGAAATGATAGACAAACATAATTCAAAATAACTTTAATAAAAAAATACTACATAATTGAGATTTAAAATTCATTTAAGAGTATGTGTATGCCTAAAGTTTCTTCGGAATTTAACTATTAATTCAAGATAAGAAAAAAGGAAACAATTGATAAAAAATTCAGGCAATAAATACCTTTTTGTGAATACTTACGCACAAATATTGTTCTTGATTTTCCACAAATTCAGTGGCGTATCGTGGCCCAGAATTCTAGGGGGCCCAAAGCCTGACTGACGCAAAGTACGTATTTAAGGTATCCGACTACGCTCGGAACTGTTATTTTGCGAAAGCGTATAAAAGGATAATTTTTATGATTTTAAGTGTCACTTAGATTAGAATACATGTATAAAATTGTTTTACGAATATTATTACAGTAAAAAATGATTTAAGTGCAATATTTTGGCAAAAAACTAACATAGAATTACCTATTTTCAAAACATTCTCCTTTTATAGAAAATGCTTCTATAATAATAAGATTATGCTTATATACAGCTCAAACCTCTATACAGAGCTTGAACTACGATGTTTGAATTATAAAACTTGGAAGTGGATTTATCCATATTTTGATACAACGGAATGGAGAAATTTTAAGAAAAAAACACAGATAATTATTTCAGTTGGATGTAACCCGGAAAATAACTTTAATTTTTCAAAAATCCTAGTGTAGGCTCTCTGGAGGAATTTTAACTTTATATGAGCAAAATATATTATTATTATTATAAAAACATTTTTCAAAAAAGGAGAATTTTTGAAAATACGTAATTCGAAGTTCATTTTTTGCCAAAATATTGCATTTAAATATTTTTTTTTTCTAATAATATCATTAAAACATTTTTATACATGTATTCTAATCCAAGTAACTTAACATATCATAAAAAAAATTATCCATTTATATGATTTTTTTTAAATCACTGTTCCGAACGTAGTCGGATACCTTAACCACTTTTATAAAATATCAAAATTAAAACCTGACTTTTTTTTTTTGCAAGAGACCTTACTATTCTCCGTTACGCCACTGCATAAATTACCATTATAAAGATTAATTTTTGCCTTCAATTCATAGTACTACGAACTTTTAAAGTACTTTGTAGTTTCCTTACAATAAACAAACAGAAAAAATGACGTAAAGGAAGGGCGGTTAATAAGACGTATGTTACGTAATATTGACCTTCAAATACAAACACTCATTACAAAATACTCTTTTTATCTAAAACTACACCCATTATTATCTAATTAGTAGTGTCGTAATTATATTTGAAGACATATTTCTATAAATGGCTAAGATAATCAAACCAAAATACTGATTATTTGAAAATCCTATCTTTGTTCTAACAATCTCATCAGGGATTTACAGTAATAGATAACCCTGGAACGATTTTCTTCACATTAAGGAAATTCCTGCTCCATTTCCTACTGACGAGGAGCTCTTGACTTCCGAAGAGGAACCGCAAATAGAATCCCACAAAGCAAATTGACTGGAACTTACCCACATTTCACTTCACTTCACACTCGACTCGATAAAAAGAACCAACGCTTCATTGTTTCGTAATTTCGCCAAGCTTCTGTGCTTTTAATGGTTTGTCACATCTATGAAGAAACTATCGAGCGTTAATTACAGTGCTTCTGTATGAAAAAAAAACAATTATTATATTCTTACACAAATAAATTATTTTTGAAAAACTGGTTAAGCCTTTGTATGTACATAATAATACCATTGTTAGAATGCCGGCACGCTTGATAATTTATTTTTGTGTACCTTGAAATGTTTGAAAGATATAAATATATATGTACTAGCCGTTACCCGCCCGCTTCGCTGGGTTTTTCATAATGTTTTATAAATTTTTACTGCTTATATATATATGTATAAATTTTTGATATCTAAGTCCTGCATTAAGAATTCGATTGTATTGAAAAATATACTTAGACCTGTAACTGTCGCCTGTTGATAAAAAAAAAAAAGGGCAGAGCTCATTTACTTTGTATTTTCTAAAAATCTCCAAAATTGAAGTATAGAATGATGTTTGCTCTTTCTTAACCCAAAAACCAAGTGGATTCCCGCAAAACCAATTTTCGGTGGATCTCTACTCCGTAAATTGAACATTCAAGCCAAATTTCAAGTCTAAATCTAACAGAAAATAAACAAAAGTTTTACTATCAATATCCCCGTAATCCCGTTGAGAGCCGTTTTACAAAATAACCGCTCTTAGCGGATTTCAATTCAACAAAAGAAAAATGCAAACCAAGTTTCATTATTATAGTCCTTGTAGCTCGAAAAAAGGAATTTTTTTGTGTCAATACGTCCCAGTAACCCCCTGCACCCCTCCGCAGAACCTGATTTACTTAAAATACAATCTTAGTGGATCCCTATTCAACAAAAGAAACATGCTTCACAAATTTCAAGTATTTGGGTCTAACAATTAAAAACAGGAATTTTTTTCTGTAACTCCTCTTGACCCCTCGCAACCATCCTTAGGGTCAATTTTCGTTTTACTCTTTGTTAGAGGAACTCGATTCCATGAAAGGAACATGCCTACCAATTTTCAAGCAGGATGATCAAATAGTTTAAAAATGGAAATATTTATCGATTACGCCTCTTAATCTCCCGAAATTAAACTTGGTAGTTGATATTCGCAAAACCCAATTTGTAGCGGTTCTTTACGAAAGGAATCTACTTATCAAATTTCAAGACTGTACGTCTAATAGTTTAAAAATGGGAATAATTATCTATAACGCCCCTTAAGTCCCCTCAACGCCACTTGGGGGGCAATTTTCACGAAACCCATTTTTAGCATATCTCTACCCTATGAGAGTAATCTGCTTACTAAGTTTCAAGACTGTACGTCTAATAACTTAAAAATAGGAATTTATAACGCCTCTTAAACCCCCCGCCCCCGCAACACCCCTTGGGGGTCAATTTTCCCAAAACCCATTTTGTAGCGGATATTTACTCCAGGAAAGAAACTTACCTACCAATTTTCAAGCAGGTAGGTGAAGTAGTTTAAAAACGGATATATTTATCTATTACGCCCCTTAATCCCCCGCAATGCCACTTAGAAGTCTGTTTTCACAAAACCCGTTTTGTAACTGATCATTATTCTACGAAAGGAAACTATATATATCAAATTTAAAGACAGTGCGTCAAATAGTTTAAAAATGGAAATAATTATCTATAACGCCCCCTAAGCCCCTGCAACGCCACCTGGGGGTCGATTTTCAGCAAACTCATTTTGTAGCGGATCTCTACTCTCTGAAAGGAATCCGCTTACCCAATTTCAAGATTGTACATCAAGTAGTTTAAACATGGAAACAATTATTATTAAAGCCCTTAACCCCCCGTAACGCCCCTTGCGTTTCGAATTTCGGAAAATCCTTTCTTAGCTGATGTCTACTCTATGAAAGGAACATGTCTACCAAATTTCAAGTCTGTAGGTTGAATAGTTCCAGAGATATCGTGATTAGTCAGTCAGTCAGTCAGTCAGTGAGTCGCTTTTCTCCTTTATATATATAGATATGCAAATGTAATATGCAATTTTTTATCCAATTTTCAGTGTTATTTTTATTATCTTTCTTCTAATTTTGTAAACCACATGAGATTTTGTTAAAGAAAACACTTAAAAAGCAGAGATAACCACTGAAATTTCAGAAAATTGAAAACAAAGAAATAAAAGCCTGAATATTATACAAATATATTGTAAATCTGAGAATAGTATTCTGTTCTTTTGATTTTACTTCTTTCAGTGAACCAAAATTCTTTTCTCTGAACTTATTTTATGCAGGAATTGAAGAAAATTTCATTCTAGTTTTAATATGAGCCTCTCAAAAGGGAGATGACAGACTAGAAAAAAAGAGTTAATTTAAGTTAAATTTACATTGTGCGTGAGAAATATAATTGCATTTTATTTATATAGTTAATTAATGGCACCAAATTCGAATTAATGCACGTCGAGTCTGGATAAAGTAGTCCTGATAACTAAATAGTCTTGTGGTCTCGAACTCGTAGCCGGCGTCATTTTTCTCGAATCATAGGTTCGAGTTTTGGTGCCACAAAAGAGAGGTGATGTCCATTAAATCTGTTGAGGCTTGAAGTCCTTATGTTAGCGCGGTGTGGAAGTTTGGAGAAGGGGTTCTCAGCTCAAGTGTCGTCCTTGTCACTTGACAGAGGTTCAAGATGACAAGGTCTGTTACCAATTCCTCTAGGGAAGGGATTTTCCATTGGAACCTCCCGCTTCGGAAGGGGGAGAGTGCTGAAAGAAAGTGTACTCATCCTCAAATGGTTTAACAGCTATTTTCTGTATTAGGGTTATTATCTTAGTTTTTTTAGACAAATTAATTTTTTTTACTAACAATACATTTGCTAGAATATTATTTTTTTTCCTTTTTCTTGCTTTGTATATTTGTTTTAAACTTTTGTAGATGTTTTATTCTAGTGTACTTTTTTGGAACTGTGTAATTCTAGTCATAATGTTTTAATTCTTGTGTTATTTTGAACTTTCTGCTTGAACTTTTGAAAATACTATTTTTTTACTGGAGAAATACTGTGTATTTCTCTTGTAAAAAAAATGTAAAAGATAAAAAAAATTTTCAATCAAGGGTGAAGGCGGGGATGGTTGCTTTCCCAAGGGACCGGTTTGCATCCCTAAGCCCATTCGGTTGAGGTCGGTTCCTTTGGGCCATAGGTTCTCAACGTGGGCGTTTGAGGCTTTAAGGGGGGGGGGCAGTAAAAAACCCAGAGAAAATTAGGGGTGTTGAGATGGCTTGGGCAGCTTAACTAAATATAGTCTAAAAAAGACTAAAAAAACGCGTTGCTGATTATGTACTAACAAAAGTAAACTTTAATAGTTTTTACCTTATGCTGATTGTATGTATTTAAATAATTTCTATATCACATGTAGGAAAATTCACATATTTCGGTAGTTCGGTAAGTGGATGAAAAACTTAAAGATTACATTACTTTCTTACATTAAATTGAATGATATAGTGCATTTTAATTTCTGTAGTGTACGTGTTGTCTGTCTGTAAGCAGTAGGAAAAATGTTTCGCCCACTGCATTTCAGTACGTATATTATCCAAGAAACATAATTAAATATGTTAACCAGGAATTAAACGTGATTCTTTAAAGGCTGAAACTGTCAATTTGTATATTTATTTTGGAAAGCAATAGTTTATTATGGATTACTTCGTGTCATTAAAACCCCTGCCCGTCTCTGTAACAGATAAGCTAAAACTTTTATTCCCCTCTTTTAAATGGAGAAATTCAGTAGCGTTTCAATTCCAACAATATCCTATCTATGACTAAAATACGTAATATTACACATTTAAATATATTTGTGGCAATAGCTATTTCAGATTCGCAAGTACAAAAATTGGAGCTTTAGAAAAAAAATTTAATTAAAAAATATATTCCATTAGTAATAAGATATTTTTTAAGTCTTAACTCTTGTTTTCAACATGTTTTTTGTACACTCTTATTTCTCTAGAGTGGGAGGGGACGGTATCGAAATATTCACTAGAAAATTAGGCGCCAGTTCAAAAAAGGTTGGGAACCTGTGCTTTGGGCACTCCTCCAATAGCCTTTATGTTTCTGTGATGTTAATAAAAAATCAATCAAACCCGACACATAAAGTAAATTTTAGTTGCAATTTGCATCTTAACTCTCCCTTCTTATGTTTAGTTGATCTTTTGTTGGATTCTTTTTTTATCCCTGAAGACGTGGAAATTAAAACACAGCGGGACTTTATATTTGCAAAAAAACAAAAAACAAAAAACTTTTGTACACCTTTTAGACGCATAATTTATTCAACGAGAAAAATATTTCGAGACTTTGTTTTTTGCTAAAATAAGATAACTTATGTTCAACTTTAAAATGTAACTCTTTCGATAGTTGTATTTTTGAAAATCAGTCCTTCTGTATACGATGCAATTCTTGTGCATTATCCAGTGACGTAATTAAGAAAATCAGGGCCCCCTGCAAGATCGTTAAATAATTATTGCATTGTGAAACTGTGTTTTATAATATAAATGATAAATATATTTCTTCTGTTGAGTCGAAGAGACTACATTGAATTAAATACATTTAAATTAAGCTGGTATCATAAAATTTTGTATAATTTATAAATACCATTTAATTTTAAACTTGCATTATTTTACAAAAATCTAACGCTTGAAAAATAATTTATGGCTAAAAAATTTATCTGATTTAATAATGCATAAAGTTAGGAAATTTCTAAGTAAACATTACATTGAGAATGCTGTTGAAACTGAAAAAACGTCATTTTTGTACTTTTGCTACCTCTATAATCCTTGGCATAACCATGTTCAGAGTAGTTGAATGTAAGTCCTTGTGTGAATTCCAAAAATACTCTTTTCGTTCTCTTTCATCCTCTTTAGTCATTATTATATTCCATTTATCCCATAATAATAGTAGAAAGGGAATATTTAAACGAGAATTATCGGCGAATGCTGCTATAAGTCATGTTCTATCAAAATCAGTGTATCCATAACATATGTCCTCTGTATTGACACATATTTCAATGCTTAGGTTAATCTAATGATAAGGAATTGTTATTTTTCTGATTGCATCTACTGGTTGAAACCATTTGTTTTATTCCAGTTGAATATCAAACCATTGTAAAATTGAAATGAAAAAAAAAAAAAAAAATGGAGCAAAGATCGAGTTTTGATTGTCTGGTCCTGATACATCAAAAGAAAACGAAAAGTTGCAATTGCCTTGAAATGGCGCATTTATCCGCTGGGATAGAACCAGGTACCTTTGGATCCGAAGCCGAGTAACTTAACCACTACACCAAAATGATCACCATGGTACAGAGGTAGTTACCGGTTTATATAGACGGGATCGCTACAGCCTTAATTGCAAAAGAATTTAAGTTCAATAGACTGGCCATATCAAAAATTTGGGAATATATTTCCGATAATAATCGTCCAGGTGAATGTTACGCTTATATTGTTCTTTTGGGAAGGAAAAGACTGTGGACGTAAATGGAGAAACTACGGAGAAAAAAATCGAAAACATTAGACAGATTCCTGTTAAAAGAGGCAAAGGGCGCTATAAGAGCAACAGCTTACACGCAATTGAGTTCCCAAATATAATTATTCTGAATTTTAAAAAAAAAAGAAAATCTATAAAACAAACAAGTTTCAAGCACCATCAAATCATTTCTTACCGAAAAGAGTAAAAAGATCGTGTAGGAATTTCTGACAAAAGTACTTCCTGACAGAAAGTTTGTTAACTTTAAGAATTATATTTACACTAAACATATCTGGACACTGAAAATAAAAATTAGGAATGATATCTTTAAAATTTATAGTTTAATTTTATCGAGATTTATAGACAAAAAATATTTCCTTCAAAATTTTGCTTTGTTACTATTATTATGGGACAAATTAAATTCATCAACTGCCACTATATTATTATGGGACAGAGGGAGTAGAATTTATTGGAGCAATCTATTGACTTGCCTTAACAAGTATTATATTTTTCCATAATCGTAAGCTTTGAGTGTACAAAAGAAGGAAAAAAAAGAAGGAAAAAAAAAACAGATCTGGGGAGTGTGTGTGTGAAATAAAATTTATGTGTCTGAGTATCCAAACATATTCATACTGTTTTACACTAACCATTGCATAATGACTTGCAAAATACAGTTCAAGAATCGAATTAATTTTTTTTGACTTTATATTTACAATCCAAATTTATAAATATCTCCATTCTATGATAATATGCTTCATTATATTCGCTAAAACAATACTTCCGTGTTATTAGGGGGGGGGATGTGTGTATAAAGTTTCGTATTCAAATATTCAAACATACTGCATATTTTTAATGTTTTCTTCCGAAATTCGGTCAACTTAACAACAAAAAAATACTGCTTTTCTGAAGCAATTTCAATCAGAAGGGCGATTCTTTTGAATGCTGTCGGATATGTTTGTTGAATAAAATTTTCTTGAATATTTCTATACTGCATCTCCCATTTTAGGAGTTAAAATTGTAGTTTATATATTCCCATGGAATAGAGAGATGAGTATTTAATTCTAACTTCCGTAATCTAAAGTCGTAAATTTAATGTATCTGGATTTTTATGAGTTTTTTATGCTTTTAAGAAGATTCACCCATTTGAGACTGATAAATATCATTCGTAAATTATCGAACCAGGAAGTTTGTTTTAATATTATTTCTGTATTTTTAAAAGAGCAATTTATTGTTTTTGAATGAGTCATTTCGGTGCATTAAAATAAATGAATTGATTAATTATAGTATATCATATAATCAATCAAGTTATTAAATTGCTTTGAAATTGCATTACGCAATATTATTCATTGCTTTTCTTTATTCCTATGTAGGAAAATAAAATTTAAAATTTAAGTTTTTTTTCTCTATTCTCACTTAAGAATATTTTGTCTTGGATTTCCCAGAAGAAATGGATAAGTTTATGTTTCATTGCACGATTTTAAAACTAAATTTTTTACGACTTCCTAATATTTATTTTAAATCAGATAAAGTAGGAAAATAACGAGATAATGTATTTTAATAGTTGTTAAATATTTAATCATTTTAAAAAAATTATATGAAGATTCCTTACTTCAACAAAGGGGCAATTCCGTTTATATTTAATTTGAAATATATACAGACTATACATAAAAATATGCTTTGACGATTACTGACAATAAAATGTGATAATTTTCAATATGGCTGCTATTGAAGAATCTTTCTTTGGTCAACTTCCCTTGCTACTTACTCCTTATGTGTATTATATTTCTGAAATCTTTCATTTCATTGTTTGTTAAAATTACTGTATTGTCTAAATGTATTGTTATTGAAATTTTTGTCATGTGTGTTCTTCACTAAGTTTTGTAAACGTCGCCTCTAGCGCAACGTGAGGGCCATTTGAGGCATGGAGACTCGTAATTCTGAACCTTGGTCAAGTGACGTCTTCGTCACTTGAACTGGCATCCCACCCTCCAAACTTCCACACCAAGCCAACGTGAGGACTCTTTCAGAAATGACAAATTTAACGCGAAACAGCATCTCTGTGGGTTTTCAGTGGCACCAGGACTCGTGGATGAACTAGTGACTTTTCAGCCACGAGTTCGTGACAATGTCCACTCGGCCACCACGTTGTTCACTAAGAGAAATAAGCAATATGTGACATTGAAAATATAATACCAAGAAGTATTCAGAACATTATGAAAATTTTAACAGAGAATTCCAAGCCTTCACCAATGGAGGAAGTTCCAACTGGCAGACGGTTTGATTTCGCAAGAGACATGGTGATTGGATTGATAAGAGCAGGTTGGTCTACGTCAAATCTCAGATGGAACCCATTTAGGTGCGTCTATAGTGCACTGACTGAGGCAATGATGGTTGAAAAAAGGAAATGTGACAAGTTTGAAAGGCGTCGGTGCATCCAGATTGACGTCAGTACCCGTTGATAGACGCATCCACTGACAAGCGGTAGTGGCTTCGCTAGCCTATTTTGCTGCCATTGTGCAGGATACCTTTGATATTCCCATATAGACAGAAGGGCGCAGAATTGTAGTATGACAGGTCCATAGTAATCCGTAGTATGGCAAGTCCAATCTGGCCAAACATCATGTTTTGGGGTGTCATCACGTCAGTTAGCAGGTCACTCCTGATTCGTATTCAGGACACTGTGACGGCTCTACGATATCAGGATGATATGCTACGGCTAATAACACTCAGTCAGGGTTGCCCAAAGCCTTTTACCAGCAGGCTAACCTCTGAACGTACATTGCACCTATCAGTCAACATGCTCTGCAAAATGTACAGATTCTCTCCTAATCTACTTGTATCAACAATTGAATGCATCAAAACATGATTGGACATCATGTGCATTCTCTATCACCACCGCGTTTAGAAGAACATGGCGGCAGAAGGTTTTCAGGGAGTGGTCCCTTCCTCAGGACACCATCTGTACTCTCATTGGTTCTGTACCTCGACATGTCACTCTGTGTATCCCCGTCCCAGTGTGGTCCTACAGTTCTTATTTTAACATAAATAAGAAGTTGGCGTCTCTCCCTGTTTGCCGAGTATCTTCATCTTCTGATCACTTCTGCTTGATGTTACATTTTCAGCGTCACCTAGGGTATTATTAGCTTTTTGGGAGTTTATTGAACATTATTCATTTTCCTGGCATATATTATACATTTAGTACTTAATTTTTTTTCCATACATACTACAGATGTGTCGGTGAAGATATGATTATACGTAGTGGTGTAACTGAGAATAATAGTGCCCCCTTGCAAAGTCAGATTTTGGACCCCAAGCCAGATCATACAAAGGATTGCAAAACCGTAACATGGACTTTAGGCCCCCTAGAATACTGTCCCCCCCCCCTCGAAGAGCGGGGGTGTACGTTACGCTCCTGATTATATACTCTGCATAAATATTAAAATGAAATGTAACTATTTCTAGAACGATGGAGCTTATTGTTATTTAATGCAGAAATACACATATTTAAAAGATGTATTCGAAATATTAATCAACAGACTTAAAAAAATGAAGTTTTTGAAAAAATATTTCTGAAACAATCTTTTTTTGATATGGTTCTTAAATATTGGTATTTTTGCTACAGAATTATTATTAGGAGATTCATAAACCCACATTTTAACATCCACATATTATAAGGCAATAAAACTTCTCAATAAAAATTCGTTCCGCAGGAGAAACAAAATAGTTTTGCTCTTTAGCAGAAGTTATGTACCCCATTGAAATTAAAATTGTTTATGGAGATAATCAAGTGCGAAATGTTTTCTTTGAAGGAAATATTAAAACTTATTGCTCTTTCCTTCTACTTCCCCTGTCCCTAACGATAAAGAAATAATATAATATTCTCTTTTTAAGTTCAGAGAATTAATATTCTATAATAAATTATTTTATCGTTCATTTATATAAGAGTATATACATATATGTATCAGTGTTTTTAACAATACTTTTAGATGAACCCCTGGAATGTGTTTAAAATGTAAATGTACTTTTTTTTATATTTCTCTAAATGGATAGTAATTTGGTTTTAACTGACGTCATTTTAGAGTTATGTTATTGTTATTGGTGATGAGATATGTAATTCTGAGCTATGGAAAAGGAATACGAATGAATATATGATAGAAGAATAAGGAGGACATTTGAACTAGACACTGCATACGCTTAATTTCCACACCACACTATGTGATAACTGTGAAAATCTATTCATTTAAAAGCGAGCAATGTCCATTATTCTACGAAAAACTTCATGTCTGGGGCTTGTGTCTTGGTGCCATTTAAGACTGTTCATTTTATCTAACGAAGATGAAAGTCCTCAGTTGTTGTGGTGTGGAGTGAATGAGTGAGTGAGTGAGTGAATATTAACGTCACACTGTTTAGCTACACGAGAGCTTTTGGGGACGGTCCGCGTAATTTCGAACCATGGTCAAGTGATGGGGACGACGCCTGAGCTGGCACCCCCTCTCCTAACTACCACACCACACCACACCAACGGGAGTACGTTTGAGCTCTCGACAGATTTAATGTGCATCGCTCCCCTACACGGCGGGTCTTCAGTGGTACTGGGCTCAAACTCATGACACGCTAACCATGATCTGATATCCTGACCACTTGGCTACCGCGGCCATTGTGGTGTGCAAGTTTGGAGAATGAAGTGTCAGTTCAGGGTATCACCCTTGTCACTTGGCCATGGTTCAAAATTATGAGGGTGACTGCGGTAGCCGAGTGGTCACGGTATCGGATCATGGCTGGCGTGTCATGAGTTCGAGGCCAGTACCAATAAGGACCCACCGTATAGGGGAGAGCTCAAACATCCTCCTGTTGGTGTGGTGTGGTTGTTAGGAGAGGGGGTGCCAGCTCAGGTGTCGTCCGCGTCACTTGACCATGGTTCAAAATTACGCGGACCGTCCCCAAAAGCCCTTGTGTAGATTAACAGAGCGACGTTAATATTCACTCATTCACTCAAAATTTTGAGGAAGCCGCAATAGCCTAGTGGTCGTGGCCGGCATGTCATGAGAAAAAGCCTTGTACCGCTGAAGACCCACCGTGTAGAGGGGTGGATGCACGAAATCTGTCGAGGCTCAAAGTCTTCCAGTTGATGTGGTGTGGTAGTCCGGAGAGGGTAGTGCCAGCTCAGATGTCATCTTCATCATATGACCAATGGTTCAAAAATGCGAGGCCCGCTGTCAATAGCCCTCGTGTTGCTTGATTGCGACACTATTAAGCACTCCTTCTCACTCAAAACTTTGAGAATTATGAGAACCCAGAGCTCTCTTGTTGCTTCAAAATGCGGTGGAGATAAATACATTTACGAAAACCTGACGCCACGTCCCTTTGTTGAAATCGGAGCTCGAACGTGAAACTCGACATAAAAATGGCCACAACTGAAGCTCGGGTCCTAAACTTCCTGGCTTACCCTGCTCTCTAAATGGTTAGTTGAGATGGAAAACTGATATTTAATAAAGGTAGTCACTCTGTTAAAATAAATTCACAACGAAACAGGGGAAATACAATACCATGATTGCATACTTAGAAAGCGATGAAAATCAGCAAACAGAGGTTACAATAAATGATAAAAAAAAAAATTTGTTTTTAAAAAGCGCTGCATATTCTGGATTATTTACATAACTAGGCGAATTATATCTATCTCATGATTAGTCCTTTTTTTTTTCTGATCACTCTTGTAGTTGCGTTTTCAACGAAACACGCAGCTTCTCTGTTGTTTGTTAGGATAGTTTTTATCAGAAAAATAACTACTACTCTATTAACTGTTAAGCCGCAAGATAGCTTTTACAAATGCTTCTTTTAAACTTACAAAGAACAGTTTGTACAATTTCATCATCATTATTATTATCTTAAAAACTTTCGAGTGTTAATTTTGTTTAGTGAAAAATTTTCAATCATAATTTTAAAAATGGTACAGGAGTAAAATTATATTAATATTTAATTGAAAGTTTATAGTTAAGGTGTATAATGTATTTTTTAATTTTTGTAAGTTTTTAAGAGATTTCAATGTACTTTTTATTGTATGCATTGTTGTATTGTATTTTTATATCTTTCAATGTATTATTTCATCAAACTAGATTTATAATTTTAATAATTTCTAAAAAATAATCTAATATTAACATTGAATCTCTTTTTTAGATTAAAGGAGCTTTAATTGAATTGGTCTTAATATTTATATTAAGATTCCTGAAATTATCTCAATGGTTTATATATTCGTAATTATATTTTGTGTTAAATTTTTTTTACAAGACTGTTTATTTCAACTATCTATCTTTGCACAGGTCTTAATGAGAGTGCATGCTCCAAATAATGCACTTAGAAAATGACTAAAAAAGTGCATTATTTTACTTCTAGTTCAATTAGTAAATTTTTTAAACGATTCAGACATCTTTATTAAACATTTTGTTTGGTAATTTTTTTTAAAACACTGAACTTTATAAAAAAGCAGCAGTCAAAAATTTAAAAATTCACGTTCACATTAAGATATAAGCAAGGTATTTTTTTAAAAAAATAGATAAATAAATAAAATATAAGGTTGTCAATACACCACAATATTTTTTTAATTATGCAATTAGAATCGTAAAATTGTTACGAAAAACATTTTTTTTAAATCTTTAGGAGATAATTTTTTAAACCCTGTGTTATGTGTGAAGCAGTGATAAAAAAGCTTAAAAAGGTAAGGTACTCGAATGAGATCAGTAAAATAAAAATAAGGTACTTTAAAAAAAAGATTAAGAACACTTTACACTAAAATAATCTTGAAAATCACAGTTAAAATCCATAAAAGAATACTGTTAACAAAAAATATATATGTATATATATATATTACTTAGCTGTGTCTGAATCCGGTTTTATTTTTGTATGAATAGGCTTTTTTTTTATCTAAAATGCTCAAAAAGCGAGAAGGTATTATACAAAAATTTAATTAAACTCGGTATCGAACGTGGAGAGCGGAATATTAAATCATTGTTTCTTTTTTTCTTTTGTTCTTTCAATTCATCTTTTTGTTTTCGAAGTTAATATATTTTCTCGGAAGTTGGCTCAAACGAAGTATAAAAAAAGGATTCAAATAATTAATTTTAGATAAACAAGTTTTAATTTTATGTGAATAGAAATTAATGATTATCACCTGGAATCTTTTCCTATCAATTAAAAAGAAAAACGAAACGACTAGAATTTAGATATATTTTAGTATAGTAGATCCGTAAAAGGAAGATCTACGATCTCTCTCTGTGTGTGTGTGTGTGTGTGTGTGTGTGTGTGTGTGTGTGTGTGTGTGTGTGTGTGTGTGTGTGTAAAGGATGATTTTACTCAAGTTGAAGAATTGTACAAATAACAATTTGATTCGGAAGGGATGGACTTGATTGTCTTTATCGCTTTTTGCATCTGTTACGGTTTGATAAGACCCGCGAAAGTTTCCAAATGTCTATTTTGCGAAACGAAAGAAGATGCTGTTCTATTCACATGGTTGCATCGGAGTTTTACTCAAGCGTTATTTAATCACACTTTGTCATTTAACATTTTTTTTTCCATCTTAACGTGCTCTTGTTGAGATTTATCGAGTCGTCTTATTTCTGTCTACTTACCGTTTTCTTGATTTTAACCTCATTCTCATACTTACGGATCAAAAAAAGATGCAAGGCGACGAGTGCTAATGATATGAATTTTTCGCTGATGTTTTGGGGTAACAAAACACTCTTCTCTAATGTCCATTTAACACGTATTTGCCTTAACCTGATTCTGGTTTATTTTCATATTTGATCTGTTTTTAGATTCCTACAGGCGGAATTTTAGTTCTTGTTCGGTGAAGCTCATCAGTTACAGATTCCCTTGTCAATTTCTTTAGTTCCTTGAGTACAGATATTAGCATAATGATTATCTACACGCGCGGTTGTTTTTGAATGTGTAATTATTCGATTTCATTTTCGTTGAATTGTGAATTTGCTTTCGTCTATTTTTTAAAGACTTGATATTTTTAGATTGGAGATGGGTAGTATATATATCTACATCAATTTTGAAAAAAATATTTTATCCTGCATTAATATGTATTGACCTGTATTATCTGTATTTATGCATCTTATTTGAGCTAAATTTACTAATATTTAATAATGTAGAACCTATTAAATTTTACGTCTCATTTGAATGTGAGAATTATTCCTCATGATTATTAAATGTAATATCTTATTAAATTTCTAATTATTAACTTATTGGTTTTAGAAACAAATATTTTTTTCTATGATATAGCAATCCTGTCTGGTGTGATAGATATTTTCATTTTGGGATTTTTAAAACTAAAAATCTTAAATCAGCACTCAAAGTTCATAATATTAGTTCCATTACGATTTATAATTTCTTCTTTTGTTGGCAACACTTTCAAAGCTTTGCACTTTACATATATGTAACACAAAATTCTATACAAGTGCATTTTATGTTAAATATTTCTCAAATTCTTAATAGATATAATGCACGATAGCTGGAGAATAAAATCATGATTCCTGAACTATTTTTTTTACAATAATTAACAAATTATTTAACTAATAAAAAATCGCACTTTTTAGATATTTGTCAGAAAATTTTTAACTTAGGGATTTTTTTTGTTCAATATAAAAATACTTGAAAAAATCTATTTTTCAAACCAGAAAGTAGGAATTTAATTCGTAGAATTTTTTCAAATTTTCGCATTGTTATAATCAATATTTATATAACTTAATAAATATCAGGAAATTATATTCAAAACACGATGCAAAAACACCATTCTCTATTCCGAAATGGGTTTTTTTCCCCAAACTATGTGTGGGAAAGACATAATACATAAAAATGTGGAGTATGTATTATGTGAAGACATAATACATTCTCCACTTTTTTAATAGCATTAATAGTACTAAATATGTTATCTTGTTTGTTTTACATTATGTACATTATAACCATTCATCTTTTGGACCGAGGGGGGGGGATCAACACGTCAAAAGGGTCAAACGTGACTGTTTAGAATTCTGAAGGTTAAAGGAAAATGCGAGGCTTCATTAATGCTGTAAGTTGATAAAGTCTCACAGATTAATAAATTCTTATTACCAATTTCTTTGTCATAATCTCAAATAATAATTATAAAACGGTACACTTTGCTATTTCAAAGAGATTTCGTGAACTTTTAAAGAAGTTAAACTGTTTCAATTCAAGTCATTGCATAACTTCACTAAAAGACGGAAGCTACTCTATCATCCATGGGCCATTGCACGAATAAGACAAGGACTGTTTGACCAACGTGTGTAATTAGAAAAATTCAAGATTGACAAATCACGTGTTCCTATGCCCTTTATATTTTAGTTCACAGAAGTACAAGATAAAAGGTATTGTTAGAAGAAATCTGGTTCACGTCACTTTTTATCTTCCACTTCGTATAACGAAAAGGATTTTGAAAGAATGAGAATGACAGAGTGGCACCTTAATCGTCATTAATCAACCTTCAGAAAGTGGGTGCTCAGATAATAAGAAGGAACCTGTGTGTGCATCACACTATTTAGAAAGTGGGTGCTGCGTTAAAGGAATTGAATACGTTTGCCTTACATCATGGCATGATTACGATAGTTAATCATACTTGAATCGATTGTATATTTGAATTGTGTATTACTAGAGGTTGTCTGTCAAATGCGTCTACAGTTGAAATAACTTAGATTTTACATAATTTGAAAACAGTCCCTTCCCTTGTTCTAAACATATTAGCTGTAACATCCAAATCTTGATCAATGAAGTTGGAATAAAATAACGGTTTGAACAGAATATTACAAACACATTTAAATAATGATATCCGAATAACACTCCTTCAATTCTCACTTCCTTATTTGTATCGAATATCACAATAACTGTCTTAATTTTTTTATATATTTTCTCATTTTATAATATAACGAAAACTATTCTGCCTGCGTAAAAATATACATTACCTCAAATATATTTCCTAATTTTAACAGATTTATGAATTCAGGTATTCGACTACTTGCGACAACTTTTTTAAAAAAAAAAATGGAGATATGGACATTTTTTTTGTCGTTGCTTTTAGATTTGTTTAGCACATTTTAAGAAAAATATGCTAAAATTAAGAAGAGAAAAATAAATTATTGTTACAAAAAAATAGGAAAAAATGAGTAAAAATTTACAAAAAAATAACATAAACAGAGCTTTTTCTGTACCAAAAGTTTATGAACAAATTTTCAATTCTGATGTGTTGCTCTGTTATTCATTTTTAAATGACCTTTAGGATAAGAGATATCTTAATTTTTATAAAAACTAGAGCACTTTATCTTGGTTATTATATGAAATTGCTTACAGAAAAACAGTGATTATATTAATATAAGGTACTGTAAATTTTGTAATAAAACAGTGGTTGATCAATCTGAAGCTTAAAACACTTCTAACTATTATACAGAACATACACAGAAAATTTCAGCTAATTATTTTCAAAACTTTTTGAGCAATCGCTGTCCCCGTTTGAGATTTTCAACAAAAAAAAAATACATTTCGAGTAAAACGCGTTTTTAAGTATGACGTCTTGCTTAAAAAGTAATAACATCTACTTTTACTAAAGCATTTGTAGTTTTTGTTCTAGTGTGTAGTTTTTGTTCTAGTGTGTAGTTTTTGTTCTTCAGAAAATAATAAACTTGGTATTTTTATAAAGCTAATAAGATGGTCTCTAAAATAAAATCACAAAAAATTGTCAATTTTTGGCAAAATTCACAATTTTAGGGTAGTCGGATAAGAGCATTTTTGTAAGGAAAACATAAATTTAACTGGCTAATTAGTATTATTTTACTATATCTTTGTTTGTGTAGATGATTTGAATTTGTTTTAATACTTGTCAAGTTAGTTTTGATGTTATCAGTAAGGTTTTTAATTATAATTACTACAGTTATAAATAACTATGTGTGTTGCTAACTGTTAATCATTAATTAAAACCAAATTTTTAAGTGTTTTCAGTTACTATATCAAATCGGCTCTTGCGCCATTAAACACTATACTCACTCACTCACTCACTTACTATATCAAATATACGTCACACCTTTATTATAAAAATAAAGAAATTGAAGCTTACTGAATTTTAAAATTACCTCGTGATTGAATGGAGTTTGTTCATGTATTATTTTAAATATAAATATGTAACTTCTCATTAAAATGATTTATTAAATTATTTACAAATCAAAATATTTCTTTTAAAGTTTTTATAAATGAACTGCTCTTTTTATGTAGAAACTACATTTATTTTCTTTGGAACCAACTGAATATCTTCCCACTTGAATGAAAATACATAATTATACATCATTCGTATATTTACACAGATGCATTCTACAAAGAAACTCCGAACTGAGAGAGAGAGAGAGAGAGAGTAAATAGAAATTAAGAAAAAATGTACGTATGTAGACATCAAAAGTATATATGAAAGAAGTACAAAAGATACACACACACACAAGAAATAATATTAAAATTCGATGCAACTATTTAGGAGTACCTTTCATAAATTCTTCTTTCTTGATTCTTTTTTGCCTTAAGCCTTTTCTTTCGAATCTTATTCTTAATTACTCTGATAAATAGTATCTTAACAAATCCATACTTTTCGTTTAGTATCATATTATCTGTAGGAATAATTAAGCTTCAGTTTTGAATTCAAGGGAAGTCAGAGGGAAACTTCTGTTATAATATTTAAATGCTCTGTATGAATTAAATATTGTTAGTGTCGTCTAAATTAAATAGTTAATTAGACAAACAAAATGATATTGAGACTCCAGTTTCAATGTTGATTCATTTACAAATTCCATTTCACACAATTAACCTACAATTTGTACATGGTGTGACTCAAGCCATATTATTTTCAGCATTTGTGAAATAATCGTCACTGACACTCTTGTATCTGTCTCAATCAATTTATTTTCTTAATATTCGTTTTAAATATATATAAAATAATTAAGCGCTTCCTTATCGGAGGTAGGGATATCTCTCTTTAATATTGAAATAGGTATCCTAATAACACGTAATGTTAAAAAACACTATTTTTATTTATTAAATAGTAGATTTATATGTGGTTATGGTTAGAAAGTTAGGAGTAAAAAATAAAAGCATAAATTTCTATATATATATACATAATAGTTACCCATATATAAGAAGATAAACTGTTCTTAACTTATTCTTAACTGAAACTTAGAAGAGAAATTTTATACCGATTATTCAGGTTTTTTTTACTTTTTATGAAGCTACAAGCTTGATTACTACAAGCTATGAGATTGCTTGTACAGTAATACACACACATTCCTACATATATGATTATCCTTTACTATAAATCGAAATATGAGTTATTATGCAATATATTGCGTAATAACAATCTTGAGTGTTATAACGTATAAAGAATATGGGAAGAGAGCATTTGAAGAAGTCACAGTTTAAAAGAAATATTTTCGTTTTGGAGGAAGAAAAAATATTATTTAATTTAGTTCAAAAGTAGTTATTGTTTTCCATGTAATATTAAATTTTAAATTATTAAATTTATTAGAATTTTTATGAAACTAATTATTTTTTTATCAATAGTTTAAAGACTTAAATCTTTGGTGGTTCATATAATTTGAATTTCGATTTTTTTTTTTCGGTAGTTGGAAGTTAAAAATGGGCAATATGAAAGGTATACTGGACTTGAATAAGACTGAAATAGTGAATATACATAATGAAAGATTTAAACAGATGATTGCCGGAAAAAATTGCTATCAAGAAGTTGCGAGTTAAATTTTAAAATATTCTTAAAATCAAAATTTGAAAGTAATAGGACAAACATTGGTGGTAAGCAACAAGTCATAATGCTAAAACGTATCGTGAGGAAAAGTTGTTTCTGGAGCTCGATATTTTTCAATAGAAAGCGGTGAGGACAAGGAGTGGATACAGATTCCATGAACTTGATTTTCAATCATATGTGCCCAAGAAAAAATCGCTGTTTACTTGAAAGCAAAATCTGCCGCCCCTCTAGAGAGTTTTTCATATTTGACTAATACTTAACGTTGTCGCTATAAGCTCATCTACCTGTAAAACATTAATAAAATGTAAATACGATCCTAAGTGCATAAATCTTTTTTTTTTTTTGACCAGCTAATATGTCATAATATTGACAAAATACTTTCAATAAACAATAAACAAAATACTACCTTTGAAATAAAAAAAAAATAGTCATTTTATAATTAGAAATGCAAAATAACTGTATTTACTCAGAAAATATAATCCAGTACTAAACCATACATACCTTATATGGTTTACTTGTATGGTTACTCTTGTACCATATAAAAAAAACAGAAATTTTTCACCAATGGAGCTGGCAGCGTCGTTAATGTCGAGATTTAATGTATGAGCCCGCAACAGGTATATACAACATAAAGAGTATAAGGGTTTTTTTTTTTCTTTTAGAATGTAACATAGGTGCTGATGTAGCAAAAACTTTATCTCGTGTTAATGACTTTATATTTGCTGGCGATTATTGAAATGGATTATGGCTCGTAATATTAAGAGTTCGTTTGTGTGATATTTAGATTTAAAATCCTTAATAAAGAAATCCATTTGAAATTCGCACACAAAAAAATGTTTTCTTCTCTCCTCTACGATAATTTAAAGTAATTTTTCATAGTTTAAAAATGTCACTGTATTTTTAATATACAAGTAGAGGTAAAAACAGTAAAACCAAGAAAATAAGTTTAAATAATTTTTCATTAGAAATTAATTTTGTTGCAAATTACCGTTATACCTGGAAAGCAAAAATTTTTAAACCTAAACACCAAATAGTATATCTGAAATATGTTGAATTGATTTTAAAAAAAAGTTGACAGTATAAACAGTTTATTTCCTACATATTTATAGCCAATTTCTAAATGCGGGAAAAAATGTTTTAAAATTATTTTTAAAAAGTATTTAAACCTGTTGTATGAATAAATATATCTGAAATTCTTAGAGCAACGAATAAAATAAAAGAATGATCTGGCCGTATACCAAAACTGACAGTAATAGACAATTTCGATACTTAATTTATAAATGAATGTATCAGGCTAAATATTTGGAAACAATTCCACACAACTTCATCAATTCAGTCTTAAACGTGATGCATATGGGAGATGTTATAAAGAACCAGTGGATAGATAAATTCTGCTAATATAGAGAAAATAGTAAACACATGGTGACACAATATAGCGCGTTTATATATATTATATTTATATATATAATTATATATTATATTATATATTTTATTTATATTATAGCACAATATAGCTAAGTCAGCGTTTCTCAAACTGTGGGGCGTGCCCCCCTTTAGGGGTCGTAACAACTCTACGAGGGGGGGGGGTGCAATTGTATTCAAAAGTCGAAAACAAAAGATTATTTTAAAAGAAAATTTAAAACCAAATACATTTTGAAATAATAAAAAATAAAATACACATTTACATTGATATAATACACTTATAAATGCATCAGTACTACACAATATATTTATAATTAATTTAACAATACTAAGTGTTTAATAATTACAAGTGACTCGATGGGCTTGTCACATAAAATTACATACAAATTTAACACTTATCTTGATAATTTGTACGGTTTATAATTAATCCCTTAACTGTCGATTAAAAGTTACGCGATTCGCTCCCCAATGCCACATTTTTCCACATAGGCACGTGTTTGTGATGTATTGGGGGGAGAGAAAAAGAATGCATAAGCAAATTACCTAAATTAATTAAATTCTTTGCAAATACTATCAAGGTCCTTTTATTGCATTCCAAAGTCTTTGGAGTAATTTTATGGATAGCAGTGCACAGAAAAGATCGTATTTCGGAAAGACGAATATATATGCCCGTGGAGATTAACGTTTTGGTCGAGCGAGATGTTTATATACGCTGGTTGAGTGAGTGAATATTCAAGTCCCACTGTTCAGCTACACGAGGGCTTTTGGGGACGGTCCGCGTAATTTTGAACCACGGTCAAGTGACGCGGACGACACCTGAGTTGGCACCCCCTCTCCTAACTACCACACCAACGGGAGGACGTTTGAGCTTTCGACAGATTTTACGTGCATCGCTCCCCTACACAGCGGATCTTTAGTGGTACTGGGCTTGAACTCAAGACATGCCTGCCATGATCCGATGCCTAGACCACTTGGCTACCGCGGCCCCATACGCCGGTTGAACTTAAGAGGTTAAAGTCATATTGTAACTTTAGCGTCAAAGTATAGTATTATTTAATTCAAAACATTGTTATTGAATAGAGGGAGATGGCGCTATGAAAATTATGGTTGAATATTGGTTTGAAAATATTGAAAGTTCGAGAAGCACTGAACTAAGGATTTAAATATAAATTTCGGGCCTTTTTTTTCTATTAAAATGCTTTGTTTCACATAGGGGCATAGCTTACGGGAAACTTTTTTGAAAAACAAATCATCATGTATTATTATTTATTATTTTTAAGACAAAATTTCGTGGAATTATTGCTTGTGCAAAATAGTCATGGTTCAATGGTGCGAAATTATTCAGATAAATGTTTGTTTTGACTTCAAAGTCCTGACTTCTCAACTGTTTCGAACAATAGAACAGCCACATGAGGCTAACGTTTACGCAGATTTTTTAAAATTAGAAGTAAAGGCATATTGTTCACGTAAGGTGATCGTGGGAAAAATGCACTGATGTATGCGAATGTCTAGACACTAGTCCCTTGAAAAGGACAAGATCTCACAGGTTGTTTATAAGATCTATAGTGTATACAACTCTGCACGTATCATTTACTTCAGGAGTGGCCAACCTTTTTGGGAAAAAAGGTTCACTGTTTAATAAAAAAAAATTACGCTGCCACTTTTAACTCTTCTAACAAGCAAACAAATATGAAAAGTTTAAAAAATATTACTTGTAGGCTTATTATAGGATTCTTACGCAAATAGAGCCCATTTTTTTATGCAAGTTTAAGTAGTAAAATTTAAAAATAATTAAACCTGAAAGACAAAAGTGCTAATTCTTAGATTTTATTATTAATAAACTTTTTAACAGGCCATAAAATCAATCAATTTTACAGATTCTACAATCAGTTGGCTTAGGTATAAAAGAAAAAAGAATAACTTAAAACATTTAATTCTAAATAAATATTAATCAGTCAGTATTTGTTTAATGGGGGTTTTGAATTTGTAGTTTTTTTTCTCTAAGTTATCTATTAGGAATAGTTCTTGAAAATGCTAAAAAGATCAGGTTGTTTTAGGTGAATTTCAATTAATCTTGGGCAATGTTTTGATTTTATTATCTTCACGATGGAAAATATTTTTTCTTTAACTTACTGTTCCAAACTTGCAACGATATCTGGCAACCAAATCGTGTAAATTTGGAAAATTGATTGTTGGTACGAATTTCAAAAATTCAATACCATTCGGTTCACTTGCAGTTGAATTAAGCTTCTTACATTTTCATTCCAGTGTAGTATGGTGCTGTACGTCAATAGTTCCGATTTGGATTTCAGGTGAGTTACAATTAACATCTTGCAGAGAAAATGAAAAAGGATTTGTGAAGAGGTTATTTTTTATCATCTTGAAAATCATCCAAACTATTACTGAATAAATCCTGCAAAATGGATATTAATTTTTTTAATTTATCACAGCTCTGAGAATTATTAATTTCGGTAGATAGTACCTACAATAATGTAAAATGCTTTAATCTTTTTTTCCCTCCAAAATCGAGACAGAAAAAAGCAAACAAAAGTTTGTTTATAAAAGAATATATATGATCAACTAGGTTAGGAAAAACGTAGTATTTGCCCTGTAACCTTAAATTTAAATTATTTAAATATCCCATATTATTGGTAGTAAAAGCAAAATTTCATAGCCAATCTTTATTCTTGAGTAGTAAGTACTCCCTGGGTAGTTCATTCTTCTTCCAGATATTTTAAAACACGTTCTCTCAAATTCTAAGACCTCGCTACTGTACTTCCTTTGGAAAGCCAGCGCACACAACAATGAAGAGATTCAATGTAAGATAATTTATTTACAATGGCAAATTAAGTGTTTTCAAAGCATATTGTGAGATTTTTTTTTGTCTGAAAAATTGCATTTTAATAAAATTGGGGGTAGGGGGTATTATTTTTTCAAATGTTTTAATTTTTCAAAAAGTATTCGCGTGCCACTCTTATAACTCTGCCGGGCCGCACTGTGGCACGCTTGCCGCGGGTTGGCCACCCTTGAATTACTTCTATAAAAAAAGGAGCAAAAAAACGCGTTTGTTTCCTCTGTTTCTCAAAACATTGGTGGTTGCCCTCCCATATCTCATTTTTTTCTCCAGTGTCTTCTCACAACGCCAATACGACCACTATTTCAATCATCAAACTGTGTTCCATAGACCCCTGGAATTCCACCAAGCATATCCACGGGCTCCACATGTCAAAATAAAAATTCGAAAAGAAAAGTAAATATGCATGCAAAATAGATTCAAGTTCTCTATGGAGTTTATATAATTACTAAAGTACCTAAAATCGTGTTTCTCAAAGAGGGTCCAACGAGGAAATTTAAAACATAAATTTGGCGCCGGACAACCTTTTTTTAGTAATTTCCTGCAGTTTTTATTATAATATAACAAAAAATATTAAAACATTTTTTCTCTTTACATGTACTACCTAGATTATAAGCATTCTGTTGCTTGTGTGTGATCCAGGATTCCACAAAATTATTTTATTCTCGCTAGTGCAATGTTTTGCATACCTAACACCTGTAAAATAATATTTCTCAGAGGAGAAAACTAGGCTAGAATGCATAAATCAAAAGGCTTGCCAATAAGGGGAGGGAACAACTCATTGACATATCACAACTGATTCAATGTTAAAACTTGCATTTAAACAGGAACAGCTTCTAAATTTTAGGCTGCGAAATTTGCAGAATACATAAAAGTTCCACATTAATGCTACAAATGCAGCGTTTCTCAAGGGGCATAACAACTCTACGAGGAGGGCGCGTGCATATTGAAAAGTCGAAAACAAAAGATAATTTAAAAATAATATTAATTTGCTGAAAGTAAACAAACAAAATACATTCTGACATAATAAAAAATACACAATTTCACTGATATAATACATTTATAAATGTTTCAGTGATACACAATGTATTTTATAATAAATTTAACAATACTACACTCATGTCCATAAATTAAGGATAATTCAGAATCACACAGAAATTGAACTGTAAAATAAAAATTTCACCTGTAGAATTATCACACACATCTTGAAGAAGAATATGCAAATTACAGGAAACCACCAGATGGCGCGGATAGTACGTCACAATGACGAGTGTAAGAGAGGGGTATATAAGGAATGGTGGCAAAGAAGTAAAATTGTTCACAAGTGCTTTAAAAGCCTTTCAGTGCAATAACGGCATAGTTATGGCACAAAGGAAGCATTTGGATAATTTTTTACGTGGTAGAATTATCGGACGACTGGAATGTGGACGTACCCAGCTAGAAGTATCCGAGGAACTTGGAATCGCACAGAGTGTCATCTCCAGGCTTTTTGGCAACGATTCCAAGATGATGGTAATGTCAGTAGATGTTACAGCACAGGTCGCCCCCGAGTTACAACGCCGAATGAGGACCGGTATTTGGCAGTTACTGCCAAAAGAAACAGACGGAGCACAGCATCAGACCTATCTCGTCAGCTCTCTTCAGCTATCGGTACGACAGTTTCAAGGCAGACCGTGTACAGACGCTTAGGGCACATTGGTCTATATCAGTGATTCCCAAAGTGGTCTATATAGACCCCCAGGGGTCTATGACGATCTGCTAGGGGTTCACGATGGCAAAAAAATAATTTAGGGGTCCATTAGGTGTAAATGGGGGTCTACGAAAATGACTCATCAAACCAGATTGAGACTAATATTAAAAGGGAAATTTAATCAAGTGGAAACTAGGCTCACCTATTTAACAGTTTATTTACTAAATTTAATGAGATTTATTTGCAGTTACAGTGGCAGCATAAATTTTAGTAAAACAAGGATCACATTTCACACAGCCTTTCTTACCAGAATTAAGCTAAAGGAGCATAATTTTGGACGTCGCCAACATTTAAATGCCCTTTTTTTAGATTTTGAAACTAGGTTTGAGAATATTTTGACTATCATAGTACCACAGTAGACAATGAATTCCTATGGTCACTTTGAAAAAAAGATGTTAGATTATAAGAATTAAGCTCTAGGAATATGTACTAACGAAGATCTTAAAGTAAAGTTTAGAAACGATATCAACAATTTTAGCTTTAAAAAGATATACCTGTTATTTATTCCATATTATGGAATATCTTGAGAAAGTTTTTAATTGTTTTTCCAATAGAGAGTTTCAATGTGCTTGCCAATCTCCAAAACAAAAAAGAAGGCAGAAAATACTGGACACTATTAACCGAGGAGATATATTTAATGTTAAAACCTGATAAGATTGAGGCCAAATGTTGAAAATTTATTATTGCATCCCCAGACTCCTCACTCCCTCTAAAAGCATTTGTTTGTTCCTCAGTTATTTTATGTAATAATTAAATTTTACTAACTAATTAAATTAACTAACATGTGTTTTTTAAAGTTTTAAACTCTTCTATTCACTACAGTTAAAAATTTTAATCTTTTAAAGTAAATAGCTCTATACCTGCTGTCAAAAACACATTTAAGTTGATAAATTTACACAAATTTAATATTAGGTAAGTAGGGGGTCTACCCCAAACTGAAAAACCTGTTAAGGGGTCTATGAGGCTAAAAAGTTTGGGAACCTATGGTCTATATAAGCTCGTAGGCCTGTCAGATGTGTTCCCCTTACCGCATCTCACTGTCGCCTGCGATTAACCTGGAGTAGAGAGCATGCATTGTGGACAACGCGACAGTGGTCTTGTGTGATGTTTTCCGACGAGTCCAGGTTTAGTTTGCAGTCTGATTCTCGCCGAACTTTCATATGGAGAGTGCCAGGTACCCGTTACCACCAAGAGAACACCATTAAACGACACCGTTACGGTGGTGCAGGATGGCTCGTTTGGGGAGGAATTATTCTTGGTTCCAGAACTGACCTGCATGTTCAGAGTGTAACGATGACAGGCCACATCTATCGGGATGCCATTCTGGAACAACATGTACGTTTGTTTCGGGGTGCCATGGGTGCTGAATTTCTGTTTATGGATGACAACGCCCGTCCTCACCGTGCAAACATTGTAGACGAATGCCTTCAATCGGAGGATATCACCCGTATGGATTGGGCAGCCTACTCACCGGACTTGAATCCAATAGAGCATGTGTGGGATATGCTTGGCCGAAAAATTGCAGCCCGTCAACCCCCTCCCACCTGTCTACCGGAACTTCGGAGGGCATTGCTTGATGAGTGGTGTAATATTCCCAAAGATCAGATTGATAATTTGATACTCAGCATGCGTAGGCATTGTAAGGCCTGTATTGCATCGTCCGGGAGACATACTCCGTATTAACCATCATACTAACCATGTTATACTGTTTTTGTAAATAGG
Organism: Trichonephila clavata; assembly: GCA_019973975.1. Classification (NCBI taxonomy): domain Eukaryota; kingdom Metazoa; phylum Arthropoda; class Arachnida; order Araneae; family Nephilidae; genus Trichonephila; species Trichonephila clavata. Next base: position 77,156 of record BMAO01030510.1, read on the forward strand.
ATCTTTTTGGAAATTTGCTCTTGGAAGCAAAAATCGCAATTTTTATTCATTATGTCAAACATATAGCATCTTTTTTGCTCTTTACCTTTTGTTTAATAAATAGACTTTACAAATAAGTCAAATTTGTTTTGCTTCTGTCTCTTTCTTTGCCTGAACTTCATTATCCTTAATTTATGGACATGAGTGTAAGTTAAGAACAAGTTTAATGATTACAAGTGACTGGATGAGCTTGTTACATATAAAATTACATACAAATTTAACACTTATCTTGATAATTTATATGGTTTACAATTAATCTCTTAACTGTCGGTTAAAAATTACTTGATTCGCTCCCAAATGCTACCTTTCTCCACATAGGCACGCGTTTGGGATTATTGGGGGGGGGGGAGAAAAAGAATACTTAAGCAAATTACCTGAAATAATTAAATCCTTTGTAAATACTATCAAGGTCCTTTTATTGCATTCCCAAGTCTTTGGAGTAATTTTATGGATAGCAGTGCGCAGAAAAGATCGTACTTCGGAAAGACGTATATATATGCCCGTGGAGATTAACGTTTTGGTTGAGCGAGACTTTTGTATAAACGCCAGAGGCAAGAGGTTTAAGTCTCACTGTAACTTTAACGTCGAAGTATAGCATTATTGGATTCAATACATTGTTATTGAATGGTGGGAAGGGGCGATGAAAATTATGATTAAATATTGGGTCGCAATGTTAAAAGTTTGAGAAGCACTGGGCTAAGTGGATGATTAAATGAAATTACTCTTCAACTAGAAGATGTTGTATACATATAAGCGGGTAGAGATCTATATGTACAGTGAAAATCGTTTAACACGAAACTAAGGGGACTAAAGTATTTTTTTATTATAATTATTATTTATTTGCATAAAATATTTTTTAAAAAGAAAGAAAGAAAAAACATATACTCTCTCTCAACAAAATTAAGCTTATTCTTTTATTTACATAGGTATGTATGTACGTATTTAATAAAAACCAGCGAAAAAAAATATTCACAAGAACCAATTGAAATTTAATTCAAAATTTTCAAATTTTTTGAAAAACAAAAGATTTATTGAATTTTTGGAAAATAATCTGATATTTTTCTTTGCATTGTCTTTTTTATTATTAAATTGTCCAGAAATTGTTCTTTGTCGTCCATTTTGTTATTCATTTCACCATTGAAATGTGCTTCTAAATAACTGCTCATACTTTTTTCATGATGTTCCTCATTTCGGATGACTAGGGAACATGAAATGCATTATTTATTTCATTTTCACCGTCGGAATCTATATCAATGATACTTTTTGAGCTTTGAACAAACTCCAAAATGTCTTGTCTGACATGATTGGGGCAGTACACACCTTATCATCATGCACTGTAACGAATTCTTCCGATGATACAGTAGGACAGTCCAATAACATAGAAAACTAATGCAGAACCTCCTCTCTTTCATTTTACAACCCTCTGAAATCTCTAGTGTTTTCCGTATTTTATTCATTCCCAGAAGGGAAATATTTTCGTGTGAAGAGGGGGGGGGGGAATGCATGAAAATGCATAGCAGTTTGTCGGAAACTGTATTATTTCGAATTATCCGATATTTTGCTTTAAGTGTTTTCGCGTTAAGCGTTAAGTGTCGCCCTGTAGATCATAATTAGCTTTTAATATGTGTTCTTTTATTATTGTTTTTGTGTTATATTGGGAATCTTTTGATTCGCCTATTTGATTATATAGCACCTTGTTGCATTTTGGGATTTTTTAAAAAAAACACATAAAAACCCCCAATTTTTTAAATATAGCACTAAAGCACCTTCAACATAAAATAAGATTTAGAATTTTGGTAAACTCCGCTAACATTAATAATGCTATGCGAATATTGAAGTGTTTTTCAAACAGGCTTTGTAATGGAAATTATTTAATCAAAATGAGCTGCAAGATTTTTTCTCAAATACTTTTATACCAAATATAATTACAAGAAACCTTTTAATGGAAGTATAACATTTTTACTAAGAAGGGAAATGGGCGCTGTTAATGAGCGTTGTAAAACCATAAGCGCAAAAAACACTTCTTTCCTCTATTTTGTTTTTCTAAATTGTAAGGCTATTATTATATTGAAAACTTTTAATTTCCCCAAATGCATGTTGAATTTAAACACTCCTATTTCTTAGGTAATATTAACCATATTAGATATTTTCGTAAAGCAGCTTTCGCAAAAATCAATTTTGTTAAGTATCAATCTACAGTGTCGCTGATAAGCAAAAGAAGAAAAAAAACTTCTGCTACGGTATATATAGCCAGCTCTGTCACGAACTTTGCTATCAAATGAAGGATGTTTTTCTAAAAATAGGCATTAATGGACAACGTTTGTGTACCAACACACTGTGGACTAACATTCCATTTTTCTTCAACTATGCTATGCTATTAGGAATTGATTGATAGATTTATTTGCGGCCGCCCTCGTGCGGTGCATGCGCTGCACACCTTTTAGAATCGGCCTTGGCTTTAAGTAAATTAAAAATGGATTGGAGGGGGGGGGGATTGTGTTGTAGAGAAATGAAACAGTTAGTTGACATCTACATAGATGGCAGCACGAGCATTAGAAATTAAATTTAAGAAAATAAAAAGCCTTCTCATAACATCTGCATAATGCTGCCATCTTTTAAACACTTTTAACATTAAAAGATTTGCTGTAAAATTTTTTTTTAAATTTTTATTTGAAATGAAAGGTATATACTATTTGCCTTAAGCCAATTTTTATCTTAAGAATATGAAAATTGATTTCTCCCCCCCTCCAGACAATATTTCACTTTATCTTTTGAAATGTACTATAATCATTCAAACAAAATTATCTATTCATTTCCTCATTAGTTAATTTAGACTGAAATAATTCAATTTGAAATGCTTCAACTGCATTTTTCACTGTAATTCCAATTTATGTTGCAGGATCATTACACGATATAATAAATGCATATTATATAGGTTTATGAAAATAAAGAAATATACATATTTCTCTAAAAAAATATTGTCGATTTATATTTACAAATTTTTTGCTATATCTGTGTCTCTCGACACATACTCTACAATAAATCAAAATGTGGAACACATTTGAAATTTTCTATACAACAGACTTAGTCGATCAATTTTACTAACTTTATTTTTAAATTATCAATAGATAAAAATTTTTAAATTGTTTTCTCAACATAGCAATTGAAACCAATAAAATTTTTTAAAAATTAATTTTGTTTCTACTTTTTTAAAAAAAATTGTGAAGTTTTCCAGCTATTTATGATGGGCCTGTTTCGAAATGCAATTTAATTGCGTAGTTTAACACCAAATATTTCTTTTAATGAACTTATTTTGTAAATGAATATATTATTAGATTCAATTATTGTTAAAATGCTTAACTACGATTAATTATTTTATTTAATCGAAATCACTTGTTTGAAATTTTTTTTAAAAAAATCTTCTTTTCTTTAGATATAAGATTTAATATATAAAAGAGATTCTTTCTCTCTCATTTATATTAATTCATTTAAACAGTTTAAATCAAAATCAAATTAAAAATTTTAACTTTCTTAGCTTCCCTTTTTAGCTTCGTAAGCTTATTGGCAAAATCGATGGGTCGAATAATTGAAACCTTCGTGCGAAGTTGTTATAAATTTCTTTATAAAAAAACTTCTGGAAGTAAGTTTTTATAAGTTTGTTTATATATTTCAATGCTTTTTTTTCTTTCGGATTCCCTTTCCACCGTAGGCACACTAAAAAAAAATTTGAACGGTTATAAATCAAAGGATTCAATTAAAATGAATTATAAAATGACTAAAAATTCTGGTTTAAATCTGTTTGTTGTTTTTAAATTATTCAAGTGAGATTTATTTATTTATTTATTTATTTTTGCTGCAACAAAATAATTATTTTTTATAAAAATTATAAAAGTTTTTCTATTCTTAAAAATTTTTGAATTCCGTATTTTGTTTCAAAAATAAAGAATTTTTTTCAAAAAAAAAAGTACTCTTGAATAAATGTATTCAAGATTTACATTTGTCTTCTTTAAATTAAGACATACATACTTAAAATTGTTAAAGATTTGGTAGATTTGTTTTAGACATTATATCTTTCTTATAATCTTAAGAATGAATATTTATTAAGGTATCTGACTACTTGTAACAACTTTTTTTTAAAAAAATGGAGATATGGGGATTTTTTTTTTTGTTTTTTTTTGTGGTTTTTAGATTTGTTTAGTACATTTTAAGAAAAATATTCTAAAATTAAGAACAGAAAAAGAAATTATTATTACTAAAATGGGAAAAAATAGGCAAAAATTGACAGAAAATAGCATAAACGTGGTCCATTCTGTACCAAAGGTTTATAAACACATTTCCAATTTTTTCAATCTAATGTTTTGCTATATTATTTATTTTTGAAATGACCCTCAGGGTAAGAAATATTTTCTTTTTTACAAAAACTAGAGCACTTTATCTTAGTTATTATATGAAATTGCTTACAAAAACAGTGATTATATTAACCTAAGAGACTGTAAATTATGTAGTAAAACAGTGGTTAATAAATCTGAAGGTTAAAACACTTCTACTATTATACAGAACATATACAGAAAATTTCAGTTAATTAATTTCAAAACTTTTTGAGCAATCGCTGTCCCGGTGTGAGCATTTTCAAAAACAGACATTTCGAGTAAAAGGCGTTTTAAAGTATATCTTGCTTAAAGTAAAAGGATCTGCTTCTGTTAAAACACTTGTAATTTTTGTTCTATTGAACGGAAAATAATAAAATTGCTAATTTTATAAAGTTAATAAAATTTTCTATAAAATAAAATCATAAAAAAACTTGTCAATATTTGGCAAAATTCACAATTTTAGGGTATGTTGGATACCTTAATACAAATAAAATCTTAGAACCTAACCAAGTACTCTTCTAAATATTTTAAGCACGTTGTATTCCCCCTCCCCTTTTTTTTTATTACACTCATGGACAAAAAATTAACGCGCCAAGAAATGATTGCGGGATCGTAAGGAAGGTACATGTCGGGGAGATATGCAAATAATTAGAAATGCAGCTTGATTGTGCATTTGTGCATTACGTATAGCCGTAGAGGGCGTTTAACGTCGTTCTCCGTGGAGTGAAAAACAGGTAATGAAAGCTTGTTTGAGTGTGCTAAATCGTTTACAAAGGAACAGATGAGGTAGAAATGCCATTACACCCTTTTCGAAGACAATATGAGCAGCTGTCGCAGTTTGAGAGGGGGAGAATCATCGGCATGATGGAAGCTGGGTGGTCAGCTAGGCGAGTAGCTCGTCAATTAGGCCTCTCTGATTGTGTTGTGAGGAGGTGTTGGGACCAGTGGATCCAAGAGATGTCATTTACACGACCAGGCTAAGGACGCCCTCGACAGACCAGTCGTTGAGAAGACCGCCACATCGTAAGAAATGCACGCATACAGCCAACTGCTTCATTGGCCGCCATCCAGGCACAAGTAGCATCCTCACTAGGGGCCCCTGTGTCTTCTCGAACAATACGAAGGAGCCTGGCTGAAGGACATTTGGGATCGCGGCGACCATTACGTGTACTGCCTTTCGACGCCACCGTTTGGAGTGGTGCCTCGCATGAGGAAACTGGATTGCAGCGAAATGGAACCAGGTCGTCTTTAGCAACGAATCCAGATTCAATCTCAACAGTGATGACAATCGTGTTCGTGTGTGGAGGCCCCGTGGTGAACGCCTCCACAGCTGATGTGATGGTATGGGGGCCATTGCCTACAATACACGGTCACCCCTAGTATTGATCCGTGGCACCATGAAAGCCCAGCAGTATGTCCATGACATCCTGCAACAACATGTGTTGCCGCTCATGCAACTGCTCCCAGGAGCCATTTTTCAACAAGACAATGTTCGGCCTCATACGGCAAGGGTATCACAAGACTTCCTCAGGACTTTAACTACCCTTCCTTGGCCTTCCCGATCCCCAGATTTGTCTCCAGAAGAGCATATCTGGGATCATTTGGGATGGCGAGTTGGGCATCCCACGAGTTTGAACGAACTAGAAGCAAAGTTACAGCAAATATGGAACGAAATGTATCAAGACATCATACAGAACTTGTATGCCTCAATGCCCGATCGTATCGCATCGTGCATTCTCGCTAGAGGGGGTTCAACAGGGTATTAAATCCTCCATTCTTTTGCCTTTTTGTCTGAAATAAATGGTCCTTTTCCTTTGATTTTCTAATAATTTAATTATATCAAAGTAATCATTATACGTAAGTAAAATTTCGTTTTATTTTGACGATTCCTTCTTGGTGCGCTAATTTTTTCGTTCATGAGTGTATTTGGGCCGTTTGTGTGACCCTAGAAAAGTGTATTTAATCAACACAATATTTTCATTAAAGTCATCGAACTATCAGTCAAAACAAGAAACCAAATTAGTGAATAAAATTTGAGATGTATGTTTTAGTTTTTATACTCATTCGTTTTTGCAGGTTTCTTATTTGTCGATGAAACTACAGTGGAATGGCAACTATGCCTTTAATCAGGATTGGGTATTAAGTCGTTCGTGGTCGACCAGTGGACCGTCAAGACATTTCTGGGTATCCACCTTTACTAAGACTTAAGACGTGCATACTAAAAGAAACATATTTGTGGAATACTATTGCCAGCTAGACTAGAGACTGGGTGGACCGCAACACCACGAAAAAGTTAGAAGTAGCCCATACCCTGGAAAAGTCTGGCCACCCCTGCTTTTAATAAACAAATAGTATCTCTCTCCTCACTCATTTCTCGTTTTCATTGATGAAAACAAGAAAATTTAATGATCTAAAATCACTGTAATAGTCCATATTTATGGTTATTATAAGGCATAGTTGCCATCCCACTGTAGTTTCATCGACAAATAAGGAACCTGCAAAAACGAATGAGTATAAAAACTAAAATATTCATTTAAAGTTTTATCATTCACTGATTTTGGTTTCTCGGTTTGATTGATAGTTCGATGACTTTAATGAAAATATTGTGTTGATTAAATGAATTTTTCTAGGGTCACACAAATGGCCCAAATACACTTGATGGTTATTGGCAATAGACCTCATAATTTTGAACTCAGGTCAAGTGACGAGGACGAGACCCCATTCTCGAGCTAGCACCTCAAACTCCAAATTTCCACTCCACGCCAACATGAGGTCTGACATATTTAACGAGCATCAGCCCCTCTACACGTTGAGCATTTTGTAACACCAGGAATCGACAAAAATAACACTGACAAGAAGTTCGCGACCTTGACCATTAGGCTACCGCTATCACAATATGGGCATTCAATTAAATTTTATTATGTTTTATTTTTATTGAGCTTTCATGGCTAGCCAGAATCTTTTGCCAGACATAAATGTGTAAATAAAGATTTTTACAAAGTTTTCTCTTGTGGCGTAACGTACACCCCTCAACTCCTGCATCGCAGGGGGGGGGGGTTAAAGTCTGACTGAGGCCAATTACGTATTTAACCAATTTTAAAAAAAATATTAAAAGCAAAGCCTGACTTTTTTGCTGGGGGGGGCCTAATATTCTCCGTTACACCAATGTTTTTTTCTTCTTTTTTTTTCTAAATATGAATTAAATATATACCTGAATTTATATGTTTTCAACTTTGTTTATCTCTGAAATAAATAATCTCAAAATTAATACCATTATCAAATATTTTTGTTTCTAACGGGTGATACTATCAAATTTCATAATGTGCAGAAATGTTCTGTTTTGTTTTCGGTATTGCTGGTGCAATGCTTCACTCCACTTGATTTATAACGATAATCCTTTAAAAGGCAAGTAATTTATGAGGAAATCAACAAAATCATTCTAACGGAGAATTTAACATTTTTTTTTGTTTTTTTTTTTGTTGACCCATAGCATTTCAAACAAGACTCCGCAACGTTTTCCCTTTTAAAAAAAATTATTTTCACTTTAACCATCAGATTGAAAAAGAAAAGATTGAAATTTCTGATGTGCATTTATTATTGTTAATGGCATTCACACATTGCCTGAGCTCATTTGGGGAAACAGAGCTGAAAATTTAAGAATTCAAGCGCCACAAAGTCGGATTTTTTTTTTGTTTTTTTTTGTGGAGTCATAGTGTCGCAGCTTAGCTTGATAACCAACCAAACTCTAGATTTATTAAGTGTACGTGCTTTGTTATTTAATTATTCTTCAATCAATCTACATTTAACCTTGAAAGAGGGTCATCCTGAAGGTATTGGTTTGTCCATGTGTAAACTTGTTTTAAGTTGTAATTTCTTTTCTGAAAATCAATTAAAAATAAATTACATGCAATAAGCAGTTAACTTTGACACTAGTAACGGCAAAATATAACTATATATATTTTGCATATATTTCGTTGCATATACATAAAAAAAACTTTAAATGCTTTGCAATAAGTATAAACTAGAGGTATGTTAGTAGTAATCAAAAATTGTGAATCAAACTATCTAACAACTTGTATTTTAAAGAAATCATAAGTAACAGGACACATTAAATTTTCAATAAAATTTATTACTTAATAAGAATAAAATTTTTTATTTTAATTACAGTCTTTAGGACATTAATGGTAAAAGTACTTATTATAGTTTTGTAATCGATAGCTTAAAGTTAGTCTTATACACACACATAAAAGCTAAAGCAGCGTGCGAAAATGTGTAATTATGTGGTAATTCATAATTTTAAATTAAGTGTTCATGCAAAAAAAAAGGAACAAAATTTAAATTTTTCATTTTAGTTTCTGTGAAATGTTTTGCACTGATTGAAAACCTTATTAAACAATTGTCATCCATTTAGTTCCGAATATGTGTCTAATAAATTTTTAAAAATGATTATTTTTAGCTTTGTATATCAAATTCATCTTTATCAGTTGTCCTTATTTTCTGACTATTTGCACGCTTCAAGCACTACCGTATAAATAGTACTGCCCTTATATATATAAAGTTGATGAATGTCTTATGTTCATTTTGACTACTTGATGTTAATTTTGACTACTTGATGTTTAAATTGAGAGTTTGGATACGTGTTCTGTTAACACAAAGTTAAGGAATCTTTTTGCAGTTGTAAAAAAAATTATAACTGTCTTTTTAGAGTTGTGTTAGTGGGAATTTAAAAATTTTAAATAATAAGATGTGGTTTTTAGAAAAGCTGTTTCATTTCTTTTAATTACAAATGATTAATTGTATAGTAAACTGAAAATGTATAATTATATAAAAAAAAGGAGCTGTAATCACGTTGGAGAGTTTTGATCCTAAATTTAAAAAGCTTTGACTACTCATCCTTTTTTGGTTATGCAACCTTTGCTGTATAATCTGTGATCAATCATCAACTATTTATCCATAGTGGATAACAATTTTAATGTCCTTCTAATACATGTTTCTGCAATTTTTTTTTTGTATAAAATAGTTAATTTTGCTTTCTGTAGAAGTAAATTGCTCGTATCCCTGTTGTTCGATTGTTTAATGATACTGTAAGATTTCTGAAATAATTTGTCATACGATTGAATAAGATTCCCTTAAAACAATAGTGACAGTAAGAAAAGTTACAACTAAAGATAAGTGAAATCATGCAACAGCGTTTAATCCAAGTTTATTTGTGCCTTTAAGGCTTCAAGGGTGTAAGAAGTTCTACAAATTACATTTATAACGCTTAATTTTTCCTTTTTTTTTTAGGAGTTTGGAATATATTCCTAAGATAAGTTTCCGATGAATAATCCTATTAATATATCAAAGTATCGGCATGAATAAATGCCTTTAAAGACTTTCTTGTGCAAAAACTAGTATTTTCCATGGCCTTATAAATAAAAAAAGTATTATTTTTTTATTTCATAAAATTGAATCTCAATGCTAGCGGGAAGAAACCAGGTTAATTCTCAAAATAGCGCAGAACCAGAATTTAAAAAAAAAATCAAAATCTCGCCTTCACCTATAAATAAACAAAGCCGATCGTTTAAGGTGAAAAAAGAAAAAGACAATAATTATTGATTTGTTGCTTAGCAATACAGTCAAGGTCGGTTTTATCGGAAAACATAAGAACTCCTTGAGGCAGAATCTTTCAAAAGATCAACGAACGAAATGCCACATGTTGCAGTTCTCTTTCTTCGTAAAATAACTTAAAATAATTTTCTCGAAAATAAAAGTTAGAATGTACATAACGGGATTACTTTTTCTCAATGTTTGCTTTAAATAGCTCAAAAAAAAAAGTTTTTCTGTCAGTACCTTCGCAGTAAAAAAAAACCCGCAAATATTTGTGCAACTCACATTCCTTGGATTTATTTTTTAAAACACGTTTAAAACCTAGGGAGACTGTTTAAACAGTAAATTGATGCAAAAAATTAATATATATATATATATGAAATTTAGTTCCTACTTAAATCAACAAAGAAAATTTTTATTTTAGTTAATTAAATTTAATTTATGAATTAATAGTTGAAAAACTGTTTTTACATCAAGTGTCCTCCACTACAAGCTTGAAAAAAATAAGTATTTGAAGCCAAAGAAAAGTTTTTTAGAAAAACCTATTGGCGTCATCTGTTACAGCTACTTCGAACTTCGTCAGAAATAACTCAGAATACATTTAAAACTAAAATATTAAATTTAGTTAATGAATTAATATTTGAAAAAACTGTGTCAACATCTGTTGTCACATCCACTAAGAAGCTCAAAAAAATGTATCTGAACTTAAATTGATGAATAAAAAGTATTTTATTAACGATTGAAAATTTGAACAAGGTATATATATAGGGAGAGAGTGAACTAAAAGTAGGAATTGAAAAAGAAATTATCATAAGAGAAATTTAGTTTTATTTTTGGATCCACAATTCTTTTTTAAGTATTTTTAAAAGGACACATGCCTGCTCACAAAATTAAAAAGCATCTAATTTAATGCTAAGTAATAAAAGTGAATTTTATTACTATGAATTTTATTATTGAAAATAAACTTCCTTTAAATATTATTCAAAATTCCTTTGTTTCGAGCACTATTTAAATGTAATTAATTGTGAGATTTTATGAATTTTTTTTTTCTGAAATTAAGACTACATTTGTTATAGATAGATTTAATAAATTTGATAAGAGATACATGAAACTTTGAAAAAATATGAATTTTGTTAATTATATTATAAATACCTTCATGCCTTTAAAACACAGCAAGACTTTTTTTTCAGATTGATGTTTAATTTCTCTTTATTACTCATATTCCTTTACAGAATTTTATGTTCCACTTACGGAGAAGGAAAGAAATAAAAAATGGAATACTCACTACATTTATATTTCAATATGGATTACCAAAGTAAAAACCAAATTCTTTATAAAATGAATCACGTTTGTTTTCTTCATGCATATGTATTTTTTATACATATAAGCATTGATAAGCATTATTCATCAGACTGTTTAAGCAGGAAGAGAAAACAAGTAAAAAAGGTTCAAAAAGAAAAGCAGAAATACTAATGAGGTCAAGCTCAGGTTGTTACTTGCAGCAAGCTGTTCTCCGGAACCATGTGGTACCAATGTTATCCCTCACATAAAAGATAAAAAGGAATTATGTATAATCCAAAACACGATTAAACAAGGAAAAGTATTGAAGCATATCGAAAGTTCAGAAAGAACGTTCGGATGCCCAATATCTGAATCATTCGGTTTAAAATCTCGAGAAATTTTAAGATCTTTAATAGATTGTTGCTTATAATATTTTTAATTGAATTTTACTTTTTTTTTATTTAGATAAAACGAACATATTGATGTTAAAACAAATAGTAATGAAATGCCTCCAAAATTCTCGTTCCTTCTTTACTAATTCCCATAAATATTTCAAATTTATTTTAATGCTCAAGTAAATTCTAGCTTACATAAAGAAAGTTGTCGATTAAAATTTAATTATAACAAAAACATTGTAATGTGGAATAATTATTGTAATTTCAAGATACTCTCTTCCACAAAAAAAGAGGTGATGTTAAAGAATACTTGGAAATTTAAGACTATTTACTCAATAAAAAAAGAAAAATATCTAAACACTAATATAGAAAAATTAAGTATTATTGTCATTTTCTAGCTAAAATAGAAAATAAAAATATTCCATTGTACAGTTAGTTTCTATTTGAATCTATCTAATATTTTTCTTCTATTCAAAACCTTTTCAAAATATTTCATCTCCTGTATTATAATTCCAAATAGATTTTCAACCTAATATTATGTGGAAGGTGGGAAATTGTATATTTATATTTTTAATATTAATTTAATATTCAATTAGACCTTAGACTTTCCATAATTTTATATTGCTTGGTCCAGTGATTATTTTGAATCTTTTGAAATCATAAAAGTCCAATAAAAATAAAATGCTGAATTTCTACAAAAAAATTTTTATCCTATTCTCTACATTTCTATCATATTTTCTGAAATTTTAAGGTCTATAATGATCTTCACGAAATCCAACATATAAAAAAAAATTATCTTCTGAACGTTATCAAGTATATTGTAAAGTACTTCCCATTCGTAATTTTTACGTATCTTTAAATATGAATGGCATTGTGTATATTATTTTATCAATCAATGGAGTATTATCAACAAACTTGCATTGGCAAACAACGTAGAATAATTTTTAAATATCTTTCTACGCAGTTCATTTCATAATAACAACAAGACTTAGAAGCTTTTACAACACTTAAAATTCTCAAATACCCTTTTCTCTGTCTATTAAATAAATATTTTTAAAAAAATTAAAATAAAATAACGCTACAAACCCAAAACGAACCCTTGAAACAAAAGAAGCAATTAGTTAAATATATCATAAAAACATTGAGGTTATAAAGTTTTTGAAGAATATCCTAACATTGAAAATGAAATATACAATGAATAAAAATACATAGAACAAATAATTATTTCTAAATCTAAATTGGATAATACCAATATTCGTGACCAATATAGATAAGTTAAGCTTAAAGTAAATTTTTTTTCTACTGTGAAAACGAAAGATACATAAGCAAAAGATAAATTATGGATTTATTTATACAAGCATTTTGCAGTTTCACATTACTTATGAAATAAGCTCTCGTATTAAGTACTTATAGGTTGAAACAGGTTTTCTTTTATATATATATATATATACTTTCGTTTATTTACACAGAAGTGGATATCTACACACATTTCTAATTCGATCGTGCTTTTCCCTTATAAATCTGTGCGAATTCAACACTTTGGATATTTATATAACTTTATAGCTTCAACAATAGATTGAAATTAAGCAGTTCTAAGTTACTTTTCGTGTAAATCTCTGTAATTCTCATGATCACAACAAGGGGAAAAAATGTTAATTGTAGCTTCTGAGTTTGTTTTTAGATAGATTTAGATTCAAATCTCTAAATCTATTGAAGTATTTCAGAGGTTCCTAAGTAAAGTTTGCTTATAATTTGATTGTGTTTAGATGGCGATGTATTTTTTTCTGTTTTTTTATTTTTATACAATATTGAAAAGAGAGCGAGAGAAACGCAACGAATTGAGGCTATAAAATACAATGCAAATAAGCTGTTTTCATGTGTGTATCGAGATATCGAAATATTCTAATCTAAATTTTAAAAAGTTTTTTTCGAGAATATATTGGAGTGAGAAATTTTTCGATATGACACTTAAAAAATTCAATTTTTCATTGAAATTATTTCACGAACAGAATGTATCTACATTTTCTAACATTTTACTGACGGAGAAAAATATTTAGACGTTATAGTTTTAATTTTTATATTTTGTTTGTAATTTTTATGTTCAATAATACCTAGTAAAGTAATTGCCGTTCAATGTTACAAATCAGGACAACGAAATTAAATGTTTTACAATACATCTTTAATAATAGAGTTTTTATGTTTTGAAGTTTTCTGTTTAATAATGAGATATAACTGTTTATAAAAAACTGATAATCTTCTAATATATAGACAACTTTGAGTTCCAAAAATACTATAAAATATGAAAATAGAATTTTTTATGATGAAACACTGTTTGGGATTTTTATTTTTAAATTTTGCAAATAGGCTAATTTTAAGAGCACTCATATAAGAGTCGAATAAAATTGAAATACATTCATTACAGAGGCAAATGTAGATTAAGTATTCGAGAATTAGAATTGCAACGATGCAGGATGCTAAAATTTTATGATTCTTATAAAATAGAACTAAATAAAGGATGATATATTTATATTGACACAGAACACAATTTATTTTCTTACATTCTTTGCAATGCATCACAGCATAATTCAGTCATTAAAAAGGAAACTGAAGAAATATCAAGTTTTAGTGTTTTAACTATCACTCACATTAGCAGCAATACGTTTTTAAACACTGCTTATATATTTATTTAAAAGAAAGCTGCAGAAATAATGCTCCTTTTACTATGTCATAAAAGAAAACATTCTTGAAAAGTGTGTATATACGAAATATTTCATCAGAATAAATCTCTACAATTTTTCATTTTATACAAGATAAACCAAAAAAATGCCATATTCAATAGCTTCTAAGTTTTTTACAGCAGGCAAACATTCTTTTTCATTTAGACCGATCTGATTCTATCCGGAAACAATTTAACATCTAACGTATATCGAGAAATAACTCAAACTGAAATCAGATTTTATTAAAATGTGAAATGGTAAAAAAGGAATGAAATAACATAAATATATAAAGGTATTTTTTAGTACTTTAGGAATTAGTGCTACATAGCCTGAAATGTCTTTTCAAATAACTGTTTGGCTTTAATCGAAAAGGATAATCTTATAATTTACAACAGTAAGAAAAATTTAAAATATTACTTTGCTTCCGTTTGCTAACAAAGATTAAACAAAAAACGTTTTTGATCATTCATTTTCAACTAACTACTTAATATTTGTATATAAGTAACGAATCTCATTTAATCTTTTTAATATAGAATTTAAAATTATATAAATGAACAATTAAGCCCCGATTATGATGTCTTTTATGGTTTGGCTCTGTGATTGAAAAACTGATACCATAGAAGACTGGAAGCTCTATATTTGCAAAATGTCTCACATAATCTCAAAATATATGATATTTAAATATCTATCGTAAGTGTTTAGTATGATTTATAGCCATCTGTGAGAAGAAATGCCGAAAAAGAGGATTATATAAATATTAAAATGTAAAGGGTAACATTCACAGGAATAAAATATATAGCGACTTTTTTTTTATTAAGTCAAAGCTCTCGTGATGCTTTTTTTTCCTGTTACTGTGGTTGTTTTCATGTGAAATAATAACCTACAAAATTTTAAAAAAATCGGTAACATTTTGAAATGGTTTTGTAACGCGTCAAATTTTTAAGAAAATCCAGGAACAGCTTACTGAGTAGTTTTTTCACTGATTTTATTTAATGAAAATGAAAAATTGCAAAAAAATGTTATTATAGAAATAAAGCAATTAAAAATAATTACAAAAGCTAAGAACCTACTACAAAATATTTTTCTGTAATTATATTTTAAATGCCTTGGAATTATTATTCTTATAAACTTCGTGAACTTATCTTGTATGAGTATATTTTATGTCTGAGTTATAACTTAAAAATATAAAGTGATTTACATCAAATATTTATAGAAAATTCATGAAAAGAATGTTTTAAACACATATTTTAAAATGTTTTTGATAATCAATAATATGTCATAAATACAGTAAACCACTATTTTAAGCTTTTTCTCCTTTTTAAAAAAATAATTATAAACATTCAGAAACTTTAATGGAACACTAGCGTATTTTTTCAAACATTTGGTTCATGCACAAGAAATAATTTTTTCTCATTTGTTATTTAATAGTAAGTTATTGAATTAATTATGTATCACTCATTTACTTCTATACTAAGAATCTAAAATATATTTCGAAAAAAAAAATTTTTAATTCATTTAGGCTAATTATGGGGGGTACCCCCCTTTTCATCTAAAAGCATACCAACCCCCAGTGTACAAATTATACAACTGCTCAGATTCATGGCTGAAATTGTAAAACTGTAATTTAAATATATCATGTAAATCCCTACTAATTGATAAATCAGTCATGTCAATGCAATCTTCGGACAAATTGTTCTTACTTTTAAAATCATACTTCAGTTAAATTGAACATTTTGTGACAAATTTTTACTAACTATACCTTATGTGAAAAAAAATTTATTACAGCCTCACGAAAAACTTTTTTATATAGAGAGAAATATACTTCAAATAAAATAATAAAAACTCCGAACTATATTTATAAAGAAATTCTTGAACTGTGCTTGAGTTTATTTAACAGATGCCAAATATGTTGAATATTGACAGGACATACACGAATGTGTACTTTTGAACGAATTAATTTAATGTTAGGATGTAAATTTTAAAACGTACAAGCGTAGGAAAAAACTTCAGAATGAAACTTTAAACTGTTTAATTCCCCCATAAAAACAAATTCATCTGAAATTGAGAGGGGGGAAAAATACTATTTTTCTGCGAGAAAATGAATTGTATCATCATTTCTACTGCTTCAATTTGCATTCAGTCCCTTGTGTGAGAGCATGATGTCTGATACTTGTACATTCAAGGGCAATATTTTGTTAACCTAAGTTCTGTCATTAAGTTTGTACCCTATCTCCTGGTGGAAAAGTCGTTAACTTTGTCAAGTGAACAACCCGTGACTTAGAGACACAGTCTGGGATCATGACATGTCTAGATGTAGATTATTTGTGGTTTTGAAAGTGCCAAAGAAGATAGCAAGGCAGGTAGGCTGCTTGAAGGACAAGATTCGACAATGAAACTGAACTTTAAAAATTCATTTTTTTTTCAAGCTCTGAATCAAAAATTGTCTTCAGGGTATTTATAACCTGTACTATCTGTTTTAAATACACCCAGTTTCTGAAAATAAAGGTTGCTTCGGTATCTTAAGTGGAAATATTATTATGAAAAAGACAAGGATTTAGCAACGTATATGGATAAAGAAAAAAATTCTTTTGTAAAAACCCGATGTTTATATAGATTATGATAAAATTTTAAAAGAAATGTTATGTAATTTTGTAGCATATCATATTTTTAGTATGATATGCCACAAAATTTCTTTATTGAAACAATAATTAACTGTTTTTTAAAATTTACTTTTGATTATTTTTTTATAGATGTTAACCGTGATTATTGTCGAGTTTTCGATATCAAAGCTCAAGACCCATTGGCAACATCGTTATCACTTGGGTATTAAAACGCTTCTAAGCAAAAACTTTATAACAAAAAAAAATCCCCTTTTCTTAAGAAATATTTTTTTTAAAATTAGAGCAATACTGAAATTTACTCCAGTAATTTATTATTATTGAAAAAGATTGAAATTTTTGAAATAATTAAAAGAAAGGAAAAATTAACAATGAATACATTCACACATTAAATCCTACTAAGTAGATGACAAGAAAAAAATGTAGTTCATTTTAATAAATTCAATTGATTTCTGAAATTATATAAATATTGTTTTTATCCATTTCGATCAAATGGGATGAAAGTACCTAAAATTTTTAATTTACTAATCTGAACTTTTTAAAGATAAAAATGACTGAGAAGTGATAGCGTTGTAAGTTTAAATAAATCACATAAGTAAAGCGCTCTATGTAAATACTTGATTCTGCTGAAATAATGAAGCAATTAATCCAATAATTTTGATAAGTATATAAAATTTAGTCAAACATATCTGTAATTATCAGATTTTTCATATCCCCACCCCCTCTGATAAATCCCATACATTCAGTGAAGTAAATTAAAAAATGACTGATTTTTTAAATTCAGAATTTTTTTAAACTGAAAAAAGGTTAACAATAGTTTTGTTTTAGAATAAAACAAGTTTTATGCTTGTTAAAAATCATATTTTTTGTAATTTAATTATTATTTGATTTACTTTGTAGTTAAATTATTTATTGTTAGTAATACATACAATAAAAATGCCATTATTGCTTTCAAATGTTTCTTTTTGTTATAAAGCTGAAAATTTTCTTTTAAAATCCTCGATGTGTTACTTTTTGGAATGTAAGATATTATTACATTCAATTTATCTCTAAAATAATGCATTTACCATTAAAGCACTAAAATTTTATTTTTTGATTATTTAAATCAGCATAGGGTAGCGTTTAATTCAGTTTCATGTGTGTCAAGAAATTATTTGGATCAGAAGATGCATTAGTAACAAATAATTCAACTGATGAAAACTTTGATAAATGAAACGTTTATTGGGAAAAAAGGAATATTTTGATTTTTTTTAAATGAAAAGGTCATCATATTAACATATTCTTCCGATTGCAAAATATAGCTTTGTGATTTTCTTGAATATAGTAAGAACTACGTCACTTTGAATCATCATAAATCGTTGGTCGCGGACTTCTTAAATTTAAGCCAAAGTCAAATCATGATGATCGACATCAAAATGAAAATCGCTCAAATCTCACACGTACGGAATTTTACTTTTTTTTCTAACGTTTTGCTTAAGGAAATCGAATTTTTGATTATTTGACCAAATCAACCATCAAAATCAATTCTACCAGCCATCATAATTTTGAATCATTTCTTGAGTGAAAAAAGGAAACATATCCTCAATCGTACGTACGTTTTAAAATGATGTTTATAATAATTATTACGTTTTACCATCATTTTTCGTTTAACGTATTTCTTCAGGTATTTGGAAAATTAAGTAACAGAAAATGCCAAGTTTTCTTGTTATTCGAAAATCTTTCCATGAAAACAAAAACTTAAATGAAGCAAATTTAACAAGCATGCATAACTATCCTTTATATCAAGTACCTGTGATAAACATTTACATATTAGACAGGTTTCATCCTTTTAGTTTCAATTTATTTCATCCCATGGTAGAAAAGAATACGAACTCCTTATTTTCGTAATTTAAAGTTCTGTTTTTCACATGCTGCATTTGTATCTGAAATAAACATTGAAGAATTACTACCAAGTCATAACTTTTCTTGGGAATATATTGGGTTAAGTTTAGTAACTAAGTAAAAGAGACCTTAGTAGTGTTTCGTTTTTTTTCTAAAGTTAAAGAATACATTTAGATATAAAACGCATTCACTCAAGATTTCAATTAGGTGACTTAATTACTAAATAACTATTTTCCAACTTGATTTTCATTTTATCAAAAATAATTCATTTTAGAGCTGTAAGCTGGGACACAAAATTTCAAATTAGTTTTTTAAATTATTTTTTAATGTTTTATTGGAAATGTATCTATTAATCACACTAAAAGCTTAAAGATACTATTCTAAAAAGCTAATGTTTTCCCTTTATCTTATATTTTAAATATTTTATCAAGATTTTACTTAATTTTCAATAGTTTTGAGCATATTTTCTGATTCTGGAGTTTTAATGAGTATCAAAAACATATATAATATTAATTGTAATTATGTTCAATTACATGATGTTTTCTGAATATTCGGGGGGGGGGATTTTATCATTTGAGTTTTTATGTAAATTAATAGTTATAAAAGTGACCAAAAATAATTATGAAATTAAAGCTTTTAGTTTACTAATTAGTTAAACTAATATTAATTATTTCAGAATGTAACAGATTCTTTGTGAAGTTTGCGAAAATTTATTTCAAAGGACCTTTAATAATTTTATTCTACTAAACTATTTTTAATTATTTCAGAGATTTAAATTCTTCAAGAGGTGTTTAATAATTTTTCCATTATTCTAACTGTGTCACAGAAGCTTTAATTATTTTATTTAAGAGGACTTTTCTTCACAAGGATTTTAATTCGCCTTTTCCCAAATATTAAAGCATCAAAACATAAATTAGGTATTTCTTTTTCTGCAAAACAATTGAAAGCTTTTTATTTTTTCTGTATGCTATGTGTTGTACCTGATTCTCCTTTCATTTTAATTTAGTATTATGTGTAAAACAATCTCAAACTATTGCATATGGTTATAAGCCATGATTTGATCTTCAAAACTGTTTTATTTTGGGGGTATTAATTTTATAAAAGGAAAAAACCGTACATTCTAATTCAGATTCAGCAGACAATGCCTGCTTAGAAACAATGGAAATGTTTAATGAAAAGGTAGCGCGGAAGAAATTTCGTAGACGTACGAAAATCAAAAGCTGTGAGATTACGGTTTATTTAAATATCTCTGACGAAATTGTCTACAGCAATTGGGAAAATTGACGTCAACTATTAGATTTATATAGCAATATCACATGCGTGTCCATACACAATTGCGTTATTTTATACTGTTTTATATTCAAAACCTGACAAGATTTGTTTGTGTTGTTCACTCCGTTCCATACTATGCCTGTTGCAGATTGAAGCTAATATAATCTTGATATATATATATTATAATCTAATATTATTGAAACCATTATTTTTGACAAGGCATGCACCAAAGTGTAACTCACAAATCATATTTTTTTTTATAAATAAAATCTCGAAATTTCATGATTTTGAATGCATGTCTACCATTGCGTAACCCAGATTAGGTTAATTTAAGCATACCATTTTGGTAGACAATCGACTCCATAGCCCTTGATGAATCAATACATTTCCTGTTTCGTAGCTTTTTCTTAAGCAGAAAATGTGTATTGTTTGTTGTAGAAAACCAACATACTAAACAAATGAAGTTCTAACCAGCGAACAGCTTGCGGATATTCTTTCTTTTTACACACTTGCTGGTCACGATTCATCAATGTTGTGTTAATTTCGCTTATATTCAACGAATGTTTTACCTAGGATGATTACCACACAGAGGTACTTTTTTTAAACATAACTTTTTGTTTAACTACAACATTTTTTTCAGGATTCTCGTTTTTTTCTTAAAAATTCGTTTCCAGAAAATTTCTTTTCTTTCTTAAGATATATTATTTTCTCTTAGAAGCCTTCTTTTTTCAATTCCTTCTATTAATTCACACTCTCCCTAAATATATTTATTTATATAAATATATCTTGTTCAAATTTTCAATCGCGTTAATAAAATAATTTTTATTCATCCATTCAAGCTCAAATACGTTTTTTAAATTTGTAGTGGATGACACTTACTGATAATACACAATTTATTTAAATATTAATTCATTAATTAAATTTAATTAATGAATAAATAATAACAAAATCAATAGTCCAATGCCATATATAAAAAAGGACGATCGCTCGTTGTGTCCCTGTAGTGCAATGGATGGATCGTCGAACTTCTAATTTGAAGGTCATGGGTTCTAATCCCAGTTAGAGGGCCGAATTTCTGTGAATGTGATTTCTTTTTACTATTCTATTATTGGCTGAATAAATCGTAACAAACAAAAATATTAGTTCAACACCATACATAGAAAAGAAAATGGAAAATTGCAACGAAAATCGCTTTCTATTTTGCCACTTAATATTGTGATTCTGTCACATGTATATACATATTTATATTAACTGTAATTATTTAAAAATGTAATTATAAGAAGTAACTGAAATAAAATTATTCTTTGTTGACCTAAGAAGGAATTGACTTAATTTTTTTATATTACTTGTTGTATAATAATTGCATCATTTAGTTGCATATGTTGTTTTAAATTTTTGCCTTACTGAATTGTTGTTGCTACTACTCGTATTTTTTAAAGATCTTGTCAACTCAAACTCATTTGACATTTTTCAAGTAAAAATTGTCATAGTTTTATAAAGGATAAAAAAGGACTTATTCTTTAAAATAAATTGTGTTAAAATCGAAGACTAACAAAAAAAAAATCTCATGCGTAAAGACTTTTCTTTTCACTACACACTGGTTCTGCAGTAGTTTTCTGGAAAACGATAATTTCCTGAGAAGTTATGCGTTGCATAAAATAAAACGCGAACCCATTTTTCTCTCATAAACAAAATCACGTAAATAAATGACTTCGATTTTTCCCGTACATCTATCTTTTAGTAGGTCAATCATATTAAGTTGGAAATTATTCAACAATTTAAAATATGAAATTCATTATACAACAATCTATTCCTCCCCGAAATTCTGTCAAAAATTTTCCTCCTTTTCTCTCTGTTAATACAATAACAAAAAGATCAAGTTATGCTCTAATTGATTTTTTTCGTATTTATGATTAAGTAATACGGATTATAAAATAATCAAGATTTAAAATTGCTACTTTTGCTCGAATATTGTGATTTAAAATATATACTCCTGCTTAAACTTTTTTACTTTATTTTTACTTACTTTAAAATTTTTACTTTAATTACAGCAGTCCTTCTTCCAATTTAAAAAATATCCCCCCCCCCCAGAACTCTCTCTCTTTGAATTTGTAGTTTTAAAAATGAGGCAAAAAGTTTTTTCGAACAAAAAAATGTAAATTACAGTTTTACAATTTGAGCAATGAGTATAAACAATTGTAAAATTTGTACAATGGAGGTTGACAGGGGGTACCCTCCCCCCCCCAGTAATAAGTAATTAATCTTTCACTTTTCATAATTTAAGACGTTAAAAATTTTTTAACAAATTATAAATCACTATGAACAATCATTAACAAAAATGATTTCCGAACCGAAACTCTATACTACTTTGTTAATATAATTCGTTTGTTGAAGGAACGAATCAATTAATACTTTTGGGAATTATTAACTTTATATATTTCTGTAGAATTGAGCTTTACTGTGATGTATTTATCGCAAAAAAATTTTAACTTTTAGTTTTTTAAAAAAAAATTTTATTCTTCTTTGTTTTGACTATCTTTGCAAATAGGAAATGGGCCCCTTTTTATCAGAGCATAAAAATAAATAGGGCTGACAGCATCAATGCAAATCCTCTTTTAAAAAAAAACAATAAAATATTTAGATGGATAAATTTATTTTTTGTCGAATGAATTTTCAGCTTTTAAAAAATGAAAAATACACGAGGATCTGTGAAATTACATTAGATTTAAGATAATGATTTATAAATTAATTCTGTATCCCTCTAATGGCTTTATAGATCATTTTAACACCTTGAGAGAGTAAAAAATGTTTTTAGTAACCTGATTTATCTAATTATTAAGATATATAAGGACTATATCTAGAAACCTAATATATTTCGAATAATATTGTGAAACAAATACTTAAAATCAGACTTTTTTGTGTATTTTAAATTAGTATTAAACCAATACATTAATTTAAGGTATCCGACTGGTTGCGACAGCTTTTTTTTTTTAAAAAAAGGAGATATGGGATTTTTTTGTTATTTTTAGATTTGTTTAGTGCATTTTAAGAAAAAATGTGCTAAAATTAAGAAGATAACAAGAAATTATTACTACTAAAATGGGAAAAAATAAGTAAAAATTGACAAAAAAATTGCATAAACGCGGCCCATTCTGTACCAAAGGTTTATGAACAAATTTTCAATTTTTTTCTATCTAATGTGTTGCTATATTATTCATTTTTGAAATGACCTTCAGGATAAGAGATATTTTCTTTTTTACAAAAACTAGAGCACTCTATCTCGGTTACTATATGAAAATGCTTAAAAAGACAGTGATTATATTCACATAAGGGACTGTAAATTTTGTAATAAAAAGTGAATGATAAATCTTAAGGTTAAAACAATTCTACTATTATACAGAACTTACAGAAAAAATTTCAGTTAATTATGTTCAAAAGTTTTTTAGCAATCGCTGACCCCGTTTGATTATTTTCAAAAATCACATTTCGAGTAAAACGCGTTTTAAAGTATGACATCTTGCTTAAAGTAATGGCATCTGCTTTTACTAAAACACTTGAATTTTTTGTTCTAGTAAAAGGAAAATGATAAACTTAGTATTTTTATAAAGCTAATAAGATGGCCCATAAAATAAAATCATTAAAAAAATTTGTCAACTTTTGGCAAAATTCAGTTTTAGGGTAGTCGGATACCTTCAACAAATGTAACTTTTCCAAGATTTTATCCCTTTAAGAAAACACACCGATTTTTCTCACCAATAATACAAAATCTACAACTTAGTCAATTCCTAGACTAAGTGTTTTTTTGAAAGCGCTTGAAAATGATTTCTCAACCTTTGTCTTTAAGCTTTCAATTTTTTCAAACTTGTGGGGGACAAATCCTAGGAAGTTTTTCCATTCAACAAAGTCAAATCCTATGTCCTATGTCCAAAGTCAGATCCTAGTCTCATGATTTGTCCAACAATTGTATGACAACATGTCCAGCAACTTTGACTTTGATTCAAACAGTAGAATCTCAATTCATAAGGGTTTATTTAGCTACAGGCCATGTTTTTATAGTTAAGAATACAATCAGTAGACCTCTTCAACAACCATACGATGAACCTTATAAGATTCTTTCCAGAATGAACAAAGCCTTTTTTCTAGATATCTATAGAAATAAACAGATGACATCAGTCGACAGACTCAAGCCAGCATTCCTTTTAAATGACGAGTTCCAACCTGATCTTTTAGTTCCTGTTCCTGCAACATCATACCAAATCGTCCTCAATACAAGACACAGATTGGTTGAACTGTTGAATTTCTAATGGATCCTTCTGTCAAGATATAACCGACCTTCGATTTCGATGGGGCTACGGTAGCTGTAAAATCGCACTCAACCGCCATAAACTTCAGCCTGCTGAATATAAAGTATTCAATAAAAATCTGATTGCAATCTCTGTGTGGCAGATCAACTTATAGCATCTGCTGATTTGTAACTTTTTATTGGATGAATTATTATAGGTAAAAAAGTTATAAATAGGAAAAAAAAGAAGAAGTTAAAATCATTAATGGAAATATTTTTGCTGATCCTTTTGCCATGGCGAAACTCTGCAGATTACTACTACAAAAAAACCTTGGATTTCTCCACAGTCATAGAATAATATATTCAAAAGGCAACAGTTTTAAATGATTATCAGTTATTTAACACACTGTAATTCTTCATGAAAGATTACAATTTCAAAAGTAAGAAAACCATCTGTAAATTGAATAATAGGACGCAGATTAGAGAATTCGCTGATATTCGTGAGATATCGACATGTGTTTTATAAATGTAAGAAACGCTTGTATTTTTTACACGGTGGCAGAGTTCTCAAGATGTTGGGCCTCCACGTTATATTCTTCTCTGTTCTAGGAACTTCGCTGGCGTGTAAGATAAAACAAATTTCATTCATGTTAAATTTATTTAACTTAATTTAAAAGTATTAAATGTTGAATGCGTAAATTATTTTAAAAAACATCGAGTAAAAAAATATTGTTCTACAATTAAATTTATTAAACTCAACATAATTTTAATTGCAGTTTCAGCCCTTAAATGGTACAAGTGCTTTATGTTCCCACTTTAAGATTAATAATGTTTGTTATTAATTAATAACTTAATCCAAGACCAAGATTTTAGATTAAAAGGTTATTTGTCCGTAATAAAATTGCTTTATTCTGAATTTCAAAGGTAGTATTCAAACAATATTAAGCAACTTAATCTAATACTAGTTATTGTTTAGTCTCCAATATTTTTCATGATCTTTGTTACAACTTTAAGTAAATGTAATGAAATAGTTTTAACAATATGCTCTTCTTCAAAGACTTTTAAAATTTCATAAAACTACTTGTTATAAGCCATTCCACACACAATTAAAATTCCTAACAAGTGCTTCGGGAACGAAAATGTACATTAATTGTTTTAAAATACATTCCCAAAGGGTTTGCTAATTTTCAATAATAATTCATTAAGTAGCTGGAAATCGGCATTTATTTTATCGCTTTAATGAAATATTCCAGAATTCTTACCTTCTATAAAAGAATAACTACTAAAAACCATTTCATCCTACAGTTTCAATTTTATTTAATTATTACTAACTCAATAATGATTTTTGAATAGTGGATTTGACTGGTTGCAGAGGAAGACCCAAAGTTATTAATGCTCTTCTGCAATTGAAAGGTGATATATACAGTCCAGGATATGAAGAAAATGAGCTATACCCCAATGACCTTTATTGTCAGTATACCTTTCAGGCTCCTTATGGTTTCGTAAGTAATTTTCAGATTTCTTTTTAAAAAGAATAGTGCTTAGAATTGTTCAATTGTTTTTCTTGAATATATATATATATACGTATGTATATACGTATAGATATACACGTTGTATGTATAGATTCGCATTCCTCGTTGCATAAAGCAAATATGTATAATGCTGTTAATTTACTGATTACCTGAAAGAATTATCAAAGTTACAAAAAAAACTATCTGATATTACAATTATGAGTACTGCTGAGACTTTGTTTATTTTTTATTATTGTCATTGACAAATTTAATCATAGTAATCCTTTAAAATGAGGAAGGAAACTAGTATGGAAATTTTAAGCAATGTAGTAAAATCACATTATATTTTTATAGTGAAAAGCTCAATAACATTTGAAAATTTTGTTTGAAATTCGTAACTAGATATATATTTTTTTCAAGTTTCCTCTTTAAGTTTCTTTTTCTTGGGTTTAAATTAGGCGTATTAAAGTTGTTGTAAATCTATTCTTTAAATTTTCAAGTATTCTATTCCTAGTATTCTTTTTTAAATCTTATAATTATTTTCCTGTTCTAAATTTATTATTTCTAATTTTGCTACGTCCAAAAACCGTGCTTCTTTTGCTGTAAATTCGACATCGCTAACAATTCTACCATTACTTGATATCATATAAGCTAATAAGATTACTATTGTTAGCCAAGTATTCTATAAAATCCATATAAAAATACTGGAATGATATAGATGCAGAAATTACATTAGTTTTTAGACTTATTAAATGATGTTCGGACGAATCTGTATAACAGTTATATTCTCCATTTGGGAATTATTCGTATACATAATACTCTGTAATGGTTAGTAATTTTTCATTTTAAATAAATGAAGCTGTTTTTCAGCGTTTCCGGATAAAATTCGTTGATTTAGACATCGAACCATTTGATCTATGTGATAGAGATGCTCTTGAAATTTATGAAGGAGTCAGTCCCCGTAGTCCAGTTCATGGAGTCTTCTGTGGAAACTCGACGTATCCCGACATTATAACCTTGGGCAATGCTGTGCATATCGTATTCCGAACGGATTTTATGCTTGGAAGAAAAGGTTTCCACTTGCAGTATCATGCTTCATCCATACAAAGTAATCATTAAAATTTTTATTTATAGAATATATTTTATATTTTATGACCAATATGCTGTTGTTGAAAGTATTAACTCTCCTACGATGGTCAAATACATTTATGTATTTAAAGTATTATATGTTGATAATTTAGTATAAAAAGAAATCAATTGTGATATTAATTTTTAAACAGATTACCTCATTTTTTATATACTTTAAAGAAGAAAAAGCAGCTCGTACTTATTAAAGAGAACAGTGATAGCGGTGGTTTGGAGCGCAAGAGCCAATTTTGGCTATGCAGCGCCAAACAATTATTTAAGAAATAGAAATAATTTTAAGGCCAGGCTCAGAATGATTTATAAAAACAGTGTAATAAATTAGGTTGGTTGGATGCTCAGAATTTTTGGCACCAAGTCTTGGAACGTATTGTTTTATATAAATATAAGGTCAAAATGCTTCATCGAACAAAATTCTGCTTGGTAGAAAATTAAATATATGGAGGGAAAAAAACCAGGCAAAAAAATTAAATGTTTTTGGCTAGGAATTCTCCCCAACCAAGTCACTTAAGTTAAAGTGGGTACCTTAAATGTTTAAAAAATCAGCAGGGTCAAAAGCAAAATATGCAGTCTTTAAGTGCATCACAGTCCGTCGAGAAACAGGGTGATGATACATCTTCTTCTAGAGAAAGATGTTAAGTTTCTTATGTCTAATTCGTAAATGTGTTATTTTAAGGAATGCAACAAGTAAAACATAAACGTATTATTAATTAAAGAAAGATAAAACTAAATTTTTCAACAAATTTGGAGGAATGCCAGAACCGAGTGTTTAATTTAAAAATCTTAATTTCTTTTATTAATAACTTTGCTGCTCTTAGGTAACTAAATTTTCCAAAAATTAATAATTACTTCATTAAGTTAGTTAAAATATATAACACAAAAATTATTTAACTTCTTTTTATGAATATTTCATATTTAACATATATTACTTTACAGATTTATGCAAAGCCGGCGAAAAGGCGTGCAGAAATCGCAAATGTTTCAGCCCCACTCAAACGTGTGATGGCAACGATGATTGCGGAGATGGCACTGACGAAGAAAATTGTGGTTAGTAATTATTTTTTAAAAAATGCTTACCAATCCATGTAAAGGTAAAATTGACATATAACACTT
Organism: Trichonephila clavata; assembly: GCA_019973975.1. NCBI lineage: Eukaryota > Metazoa > Arthropoda > Arachnida > Araneae > Nephilidae > Trichonephila > Trichonephila clavata. The sequence goes on from BMAO01030510.1 coordinate 105,367, forward strand.
AATTAGCTTTGTTTTTGTATGAATTTGTATTCTCTTTTGACTATACATTTTAGTATTATTTACTGATTTTTGTATTCTTTCATTAGTTGAATGAAGCAGAACAGTAACCGCATTCTTTAAGTTTTCTTTTATTTATTTTTTTAAAAAAAAGTATTATTTTTTCTAATTTAATTTGTTTAACAATTTTCATCAAATTTATTCCAGAATGACTTTAAGTTATAAGCAAATATATTAATTTTTTTACTGATAAAGAATCAAAAAAATTTTAAGTTCGAATTTTATATCAATATTTAAGTATAGTATTTTCGTATGTTTAGTTCCTTACGATACTTTTAGTTAGTTATCCACTGATAACTTTAACGCTTAAAAAGTATTTGAAAATGATTGATAAGGCATTGCAGAATGTGTTCAAACATACTGAGGTGGCCGCGGTAGCTTAGTGGTCACGGTAACGGACTTGTGGCTGGCGCGTCATGAGTTCGAGCCCAGTACCACTGAAGATCCGCCGTATAGGGGAGCGATGCACGTTAAATCTGTATAGAGCCCAAACATCCTCCCATTTGTGTGGTGTGGTAGTTAGGAGATAGGGGTGCCAGTTCAGGTGTCGTCCTCGTCACTTGATCATGCTTCAAAGCTACGAGGTCCATCGTCAATAGCCCTCGCGTAGCTGCGATGTAAATAAACTCTCTCTCTCAAATATACTGAGAGTAGGGTGACAGCTCAGGTTTCATTCTTATCACTTGACCGTTGCTCAAAATTGTGATGGCTCTCATCAATAGACCTCGGGTTACTTCGAGATGAGACAATCAATCATCAGTCAGGCAAACTAAGCAGTTTTACTACATATGTTGTTGAATCAAGAATAAGAAAGACTAGAAAGTTGGAAACAAAACTTCTAATTTTTATACCAATATATACGAAAGGAAATCAAGGAAAACATTTTTAAGAATTGTTTATATTTCATCTGCAGTATTTTTGTATGGTCCCGTTTCAGAAAAAGAAGTAAACTTTCAGAATTATTCTTTAAAGGTATACATAAGTATTTCTCATTGTGGCAAAGCTGATAATTTATCAATAACGTCTTTAGTTCTTTTATGTTATAAGATATCTGTAACTCTCTAAAGCTGAGATTAAGTTTCTTCTTTAAAAGATAAATAAGTATTTTGTAAACAAACATTACTAGATCTCAGAAATGATGATATTTACGTATTTGATTTTTTTGTATGGTGAAATATGTGTGTGTGTGTGTATCTACTAATTTCCTTAATATAAGCATACATTACGGTTATTAATAATTTCGAAAGGCTTTTGTTACAGAAAGAATATATAATTTTATATTAACTCAATGCAATACATTTAGATTAAAATTTGTCTTTTTTTTTTTTTTTTTTTTTTTTTTTTTTTTTTTTAAGTACTGATTTTTGCATCTAGTACTATTTGGGACTCTGTCACTTTTTTCATGGAACAACGATAAAAAAAAGCTTCATTTAGATCAGTTTCATCATAAATCTCTTCCCTTATTCCTGATTTTTTTTTTTCTGTCGCGAAGAGACATTTATTTGAAAGAAAAACTTTTAATCAGATAATTTTTAAGCAAAACAGAGAACCACTGTAATTTTTTTTATTATTATTTTTCAGCAACATTTAATGGGAAGGGAAAGTAAACAGCTCTGACCTCATAAGTCACTAACTTTAGAGTCGTCACATATTTCTTTAATTAATTGACTAAATATCATCTTTACATAAATAAAATATATAATAAAAAATTATCAGTTCTTTAATTAAAGGTACTACGTAACTTTTTAATTTTCTATTCAAGTTATATATATGGCTTTCTTCATTTTTGAAAATAGCCATCTCAATCTTGAAATACTTCTATTAACTTAAGAATTACAATCAAAAATTTAATTTTTTTTCATAAAAAAACAAACGAATAATATAAATTCTATAAAATATTAAGGAAATACTTACTGAATTGATAACCATTTATGAACATTTTTAACAAATTAAAAAGTTTCAATATATTAAATTTCTTTTTTGTAAGCCGAAATCTCAAAAAATATTGCTTTGTTTAAAAATTTTGAAATACTTTATTTAAAAAAATATTTATCAATTAGTACTCTTGCATCCAAAAAAGTGGTGCTAACTCATGGTATAGAACAGTGATTCCCAATGTGGTCTATATGGATCCTCAGAGGTCTATGACAACCTGCAAGGGGTCCACGGCAGTGAAAAAATAATTCGGGGGTCCATGAGGTGTAAATGGGGGTATACGATAGCCTAAACCTAATTGTGACTTTAATTTTAATAGAAAAGGTAATAAAGTGTACGCCATATTTACCTATTTAACAGCTTTATTTACTAAATTTACTGGGGTTAATTTGCAATTACAAGGCGACAGCATACATTTAAAAAAAAGGTCCATCATTTCAGTGTTTCTTGCCAGAATCAAGCTAAAGGAGTATAAAACTGGACGTCGTGAATTTTAACAGTTTCTCAATTTGTCACAATCTGCCAGAAAAATGAAGTTTTAACCTATATATGTTCAACATTTAAATGCCCTTTACTCAGGTTTTGAAACTAGGTATTAGAATGCTTTGACCATAGTAATATCACAATAAGTAATGAATTCATGTTGTCACAAAAAAAATGTCTGATTACAAAAAGAACTTATTTTAATAACCTTAACGAAGATCTTAAAGTGAAGTTTAGAAACGAATGTCAGCAATTTCGGATTTAAAAAGATATACCTGTTATTTTTTCGAATTATGGAACATCTTAAGAAAGTTTTTAATTGCTTTTCCTAGAGAGGAGGAGTTTCAGCATGGTTGCAAATTTCCAAAATAAATACAGACAGAAAAAAGAAAGATTGGATCCTACTAACCGAAGAGATTGAGAGTTAAACCTGAAAAGATTGATGCAAAATGGGTTATTGAAGCACCATATTCATCCCACCCATTAAAAATATTTGTTTGTTGCTCAGTTATTTTAAGTAACAATAATTTTATATGTTAAATTAAAATGTAATTAACTAATTCCCATGTGTTTCTTAAGTTTTAAAAACACTACTTTACTCCAGTTAGAAGCATAAAACTTTTAAAGTAAGTAGTGCTATACCAGCTGTCAAAAAACATTTAAGTTGATAAATTTGCAAAAATTTAATATTCGGTAAGTAGGAAAAACACAAAACCGAAAAACATGGGAAGGGGTCTATGAAACAAACAGGTTTGGGAACCTATGGTATAGAAGATAAAGAAAAAATATTAATCAATTAATTTTATCTAAATAAATACACATTTAGTATTGAATACATATATTGAGTATATCGAATATCAAAATTTACATTTAGGTATATTCAATATTATGATATTTTATTACGTGTAACTTAAATTTCATTTTATACTGCAGGAATATAAATTTTCATTAGTTTTTTTTCAAATCATAACTAGTAGTAGCTTCATATTTTATTACACAATCATTTCAAATAACTTTAGACTAAAAGACGATTTATATTTATGGAAAAGGATGTAAGTTAAGTATCGAGAAACAGAATATCGGTGAAAATACGAAACAAACAGAAACTATTATTAAGTTAATTAACTTTGTAAATCAGCCTAAAATTTTTGGACTGTTATGCATTTATTTTTTTATTTTAAGGACTTCCTCTCGTTTCAACGACTTGTGGTGTTCGACCAAAGGCTTCTTTCTTCGATGAAGGAGCCGATCGAATTGTAGGAGGTAAGGAAGCAACACCTGGAAGTTGGCCATGGCAAGCTGATCTTCAACTCTTTTTTTACCATCCAAATGGACATATGTGCGGAGGAACTTTGATAAATGCCCAATGGGTTATATCCGCTGCCCATTGCTTCATGCAGTAAGTTGCACATTTTTTCACGATATGAAAAACGTATTCGGTAGAAAATAATCTTAACATTCATCTTGTGATAAGTACCTTTAAGTAAAACTAACAGAATGTTATAACATGTATTATATGTATTAATGCTAAAAGAGAGAGATAGTTCAAGCCATAATTAAACTTAAAAAATTTTCTTTTTGAATTAAGAAATCTGAACAAAAAACTTCCAAAACCTTAATCGTTTTCAGATTCATACTATCCAAAAAACCAAATAAGAGTTGTAGACTAAAAGTCCTTTAGAGATAAGGTGATACAAAGTTGCATAAGGACTCAATACCTTTTACCAGTAATATACACACAAGAGAAGGGGGTCCACGGGTCCGACTCTCATTGCCCTTGATTTTTGTTATGATTGATTATAATCCTATATATATATATTACGTAAATTTTAATTATTTGTTAGTTATAATTTATATTATTGATTAATGTTAATTATTTATTCATTAATTTATTTTTTACTGTTTTTTGTTCCCGACAATCGAGAAAATCAAAAGAATAAGTTCGGTGGCGTATTGGGATATGGTACGAGAATCGTGAACTTTCGACCCTGCTCCCCTTCCCTTAAAAAATTCATGTGTGTGTGCCACTGCTTCTTACACAACATAAGGTGTTTTCCTATATAAAACTTTATTATTAAGTACTGGAGAGGGTCCAAAAATATCTGAAAATCTTGGGGTTTGTAAGCCATCTCATACAGCTTTGATCATTTTATATTTATAGTTATACCTATTAATTACGAAAGTCATAGTTATACCTATTAATTACGAAAGTAAATTGCTGTTTGTAATTTAAATGTTTGAAGTTTTCTGAAATTCTTCTTTTTGTTGTTTGTAAATGAAATAATCTTTTTTCTGTGCTTCAATATGTCTTTTTGTCATGTCCTTTTTTTCATAAAATCACATCAATAAAAATAAACGACTCTCAAGTATATATTGTATGCAAATCTGCTTACAAGAACAAATTCAATGTTTTTCTTGAGCTTTGGTATAGGCATTACTAAATATTAGGAGATAAATTGCCTGAATAATTATCATGAACTCTGAGATGAGTTTCTATGATAAAATAAGAATAACATTTCTGTTTAAGAAAAAATAACTTTAAAAACGGTTAATGTTATATATTGAATTTATTACCGAATACTCTAATTTAAGTTTCAAATAATTGCATTCTATTTTAAATAAATAGTAGTCCTGCTTCCTTTTCTTAGAAATCCAAATCCTCTAGAATGGAGATTGCATTTAGGAAATCATCACAAATTTGTTAAAGACGATGACGAACAAGTTCGTTTCGTTGAAAGAATAATTATTTATCCAGATGTAACAGACCAGAAGGTAATGTAATCCATATTTACGATTTTCCTAAATATACTTTTAAAATTTATTCACTTATATCATAATCATTTACAAAACTTATATTTACTGTATATTATATCTAATTAAGATAATTTAAGTAACTTAGATGTTATTTAGTTAAAAAATCTCGAAAAAAGTTAGCAGGTTTTTTACATAATTTTTTTGTACATTTGAAGATAGTTGAGTTAAAGCAATTTTTGTGCAATATGTAGACGCATATTTTCCAACGTTTTCATTATTAATAATTCATTTTCATTAATATCGAAGTTTTATTTATAACATTGTGTGGTAGCTCCCATTTCTTTTTGTGTGAGTAATATTAAAGAAGTAATAATAGTTTAAACATAATTTTTTTAATGTCAAAAAAAATTAAGGAAATTCAATATACATTGGCTTTATTTATATAATACGAATATACTTTAATTTTTTAAAAAGAAACTTGAGCGTTACCCTGATTGGCTTAGCTTTATTCATGGAACAAAAAGAATTTCTTTTTATAAATTAATTCTGAAGTTTGACATAATAGAGAATTTTCCGAATAAAAACTGACTAAAAAAGAATGAATACAATATTGTATTTTTTCACTATCGGAGTAGACATACTAGTTTCTGAAAAGAAACGTGTGTTTGAAAAGGAGAGTGGTCTTTTTTTGTGTTATTTATTTATTTACTATCATTATTATTTGAATTTTATGTAACTTGAGAAGAATTTACAAACATTGCGTTTCTAAGCTTTATTTTGCTTGTACTTTTACACTCTTTTAGACAAATATTTTCTTTTTTCAGTTGATGGATTTTCAATTGGAAGATCTAACTCATGATATTGCTCTTATGAAGCTCAATGCTCCTGTCCAATTTACTGATGCAGTGAAACCTGCTTGTCTTCCAAAACAAGGATTTCAACTTAAACCTGGTACCAAATGTATGGCAACAGGTTGGGGAACAACAAGAGGTAAAACAAAAATTCAAAAATCTCGGCATTTTATTTTTCTTAGCATTAACTTTTTCACTCAGTTTAAACTTAAGATATCTTGATTTATTCGATGGCTTTTTTAATATACATTATAATTCTGAGACATTAAAACATTTACAATTTCTTTTTATGATACTAGAGAAAAAAATTTTTAATAGCGTAAAAAAAAACGTTTTTATTTTGTCTCTGATTTAATTTGCATATATTTTAAGAAATACAAATTTTCTTTTGCGAATGAAGTTGTGAATATTTAGAGAGAGAGAGAATATTATTGTGAATAAATACTACTGATGCGTGTGTGTGTGGGGGGGGGGGTGTTATAACATAATAATAATAATAATATTCTTTTTTTTTTTGGAGTCCTAGAAATTTTCTTTTCCTGGATTTATTGGTAACAATAACTTTCAACAATAAACTTAACAATCTTTAACAAATTAAACCATTACATTAATTAGACTGAAACAAAAGAGAATTCTAATATTCAAGATAAAAATCCTAGTAAACAACGGCACCTGGAAAGCCGAAGCCAAGAATTACAAGTTAAACAACAGCACTCTAGTTATGCTGAAGCCAAGTTCAAGATTCCAACTGAAACATAATTCATTACATATGGTTTCTATCGAGGTAGACCACACGTGGGGTCTGAGCGGGGTGTCAACCACGCACCACCCACTCAGACTACCCGGTCCATAATTTACAACAAATATCCTTGCAATTCATATTCTATATTGACTTTAAAGATTGTTTTCGTTTTTGACTGAATTGTTTCAGATAAAACCAATTAGTAGAAAACTGATACTTAAACGATTGACCACAAAGAAGTTCTTAAAAGTAAATAGCATACTTTTAATTTTTTACACCTTAAACTTAAGTTAAAGCTAGACAACTTACAGCGAAATCTGCGATAAGAAGAAAAACTAAAAAGATTTTAAAACTTCAAAGTCTTAAAATTTATTTCAGATATTTATAAGTGACTTTTGTTGACATTCTCTTTAGTTCAATGTTAAAAAAAACAACGATTTTTTAAGGCTCTGGATCAGCTCATGTTTTAAAAGAAGTAGAAATGTGGATAGAAACACCCGAAACATGCGAAGGAGAATTTGGACCGATAAATAACAAAACTATGATATGTGTGTCGAACAGACACGGTCTGCAAGATGTCTGTCACGTGAGTCTTTGTTATTATTATAATTTTTAATCAAATTTAATATTTTATTTTAATCTATAAAGAGCGTAATAAGTGTACTTCTTTATAAGGAATTTCAGAATTTTAAATAAGCACCCAGAAATATAAGAAATCTCTAAGTTTAAGACTGCTTAATGCAATATTTCATTTCAGTGTAATAGTACTCTATCAATAATATGCTTTCAAATTGCTACAACCTTTTAATTAAAATTATTACTTATAGTTTTAATTAAGCATTTAATTTCCACATTCACTTGATGCATAATTCATATATCTTTCACAAAAAGACATAGAATTTTCAGTTAGAATAAAACTGTTGGCTACATTTATGTATTTTTAATATTTGTAATGAACTGTATATATTACATGTGCATTAAATGCACTGCATTTAATATTTGTATAAAAATAACAAACTTATGTACAAAAATAAAATAAATATCGAAATTTTTTTTTAAGAAAAAGGAGAAAAAGAGATTAAGTAAAACTAATAAAACTTTTTTTAAAAAAATAGTGATTAAATTTACAAAATTTAAGGCAACGAATTAAATTATATTTAAAAAAGTTTTACGTAAGTATAAATAGTAGATTTTTTCATGTATCATATTCTATCGTGTATAATGCACGAAACATCTATAATATAGACTTCTTTCAATTTTTTATACTAAAGGGTGACAGTGGAGGCCCCTTAGTGTGTGAATTCGATGGTAAATGGCACGTATTGGGAGCGACAAGCCATGGAACAGCAGGTAACATGCAAGGAGGACTTTGTGGAATGGTTGGTTCTTACACCGTGTATTCTAATGTTGCAGATAAAATAGAATGGATAGAAAAAAATATTGATAAGTACAGTTAAGTTTACTGTAAAAGAACATTTATTCTAGTGAAATTATTTTTAATAAAAAAACAATTTTTATTAAGATTTTTGTTCTGTCATTCTTTTATGTATCTATTTAGCTCTGGGAAAAAAAACTTTCTTAAAAATAATCAATGGAACTCAGTGGCGCACACAAGGGGGATGTCCTGGGTGTCCGGACCCCCCCCCCCCTCCAAAGCTCTTGAGTTTTTTTCGATTGATGATAATCCTATATATGTAACCTAAAATTTATTTAAGTACTTGTAATTAACAATTTATTTTATTAATTAATGCTAATTATTAATTAAATAATTTATTTTTTACTGTTTTTTGTTAACAAAATCGACAAAATCAGAAGAATCAATTGGTGTTGTCTTGAGGTATGATACGTTAGGGGGAATTTTGACCATGAACTCCCACCTTGAAAAATTTTTGCTTGCGCTACTGATGGAAGTACAAGTTAAAAAGCCAGTACTATTTTATGCAGTAAGTTAAAAAGTTATTGAGTCATTTGGAGCGATAAAATGTCCATCATGTTAAAATTTTCAATCGGCTTTACATTTTAAAGAGTAATACAGGGGGGGGGGAACATATTCATAGTTTAAAAATTAGCAACTTGTTACACTTTTTGTTAAAAGAATTGAACATTTATCTAAATTTTTAACTCAAAGGTAGATTTGTTTGAAAACGCTGCAGGTTTTTAAAAGTTAATTAATTGCATGCAATCCGTAACCCCTAGAGAAATTCAAAATTTTGAAAATGAAAATCATACATACAATTTAATATAAAAAATAAAAAATATGCTAGCTGTCCCTTATTCAAATGTGATAGATTTTTTTTTATTATTTTTTTTCTCTGAATTGATATGACTCTCCCTTTCAACCCGTGCCCACTTGACGTTGAGTTTCGAAACACCCTACATAAGTTGGAACCTGTTACATGACACAGGCAATAATGAAACTGATTACTGAACACTTGTGAATTATTTAAATATCAATTATGATAGGAAATGCCATGTTTCGCCAATCAATATGGAAAAGAAAGAAAGGAAAAACATATGGTATAATGAAGTGCGACACACAAAAAAAGAGACTAAATGTGCAGCTTGAAAAAAGAGTAGAATTGGCAACAACTGTTTTGGTGACGTCATTCCACACATCTTCTCTATCCATGTGGCCAGTTTCGACTCACCCGATAGTGCCAGTTGGGAGTACTGCATCATTGAGTGAACTCGTACAACTGCATTCTGCTGGAAAAATGTGTACTGAAAAAACTGAACAAAGAATCAACATCAAGTTTCTTGTGAAACTTAAGAAATCGTTTACGGAAACATTTCAAACGTTAACTGAGGCTTATGGAGATAAAACTGTGTCTCGTGCATGTGTGTTCGAATGGCATAAGTGGTTTTCATGGGGAAGGGACAGTGTGGAATATATGAGGAACTTGCTGGGCACCCCAAGTGAGAGATTACAGATTAAAACATTGCAAAAATTCATGATGTGAACCGAGGTGACCGAAGATTAAGTGTTCGTGCAGTAGCGGAGTTGGTTAACTTGGATAGGGAAGCTGTTCAGAGCATTTTAACCGACAAATTATACATGAGGAAGATTTGTGTAAAGGTTGTTCAAAAAGTTCTGTCTGATGACCAAAAACTGCGCCGTAAGGACGCGTGTGTGTGGATATGTTAGAACACATTACAAACGAGCCAAACTTGTTGTAATCTGTTGTAACATGTGATGAGACATTGACTTTTACCTATGAACTAGAAAGTAAGCTCCAGTTCGATGCAGTGGAAGTCTTCAGGATCCCCAAGACCCAAAATAGCACGTATGTCAAAATCAAAACTCAAGGCAATGTTGTCTTCTTTAACATTAAAGGAATTGTAATAATTGAGTGGGTTCTCAGTAGTCTGACTGTTAATCAACACTACTACATTGAAGTACTAAAAAAATTAATCAAAAAAATTAAGGGGAAAAAAACCACAGTTGTGGAGTGATGTATGGCTGATGCACCAGGACAATGCAACTGCTAACACTGCGCTACCTGTCAAGAAGTATCTGACCAGCAAAAATATTACTGTGATGGAGCATCCTTCTTATCCACCTGATTTGGCTCCAAGCGGTTTTTTTTATTTCCTGCAGTTAAATCTTGCTTGAAGGGAACCCATTTTATCTCAGTTGAAGACCAAAACTGAAAAACTCTTGAAAGGGCCTTCCAAAAACCTCGTTCCAGAATTGTTATCAGCAATGGCAGTACCGAATGCAGAAGTGTGTGAATGCTGAAGGGGACTACTTTGAAGGTGATAATGTCAAGAAGAACTGATTATGTAAGTACAATGATTTATTGGACCAGTCTCGTTTTTTGTGTCACACCTCGTATATAAATCTTTTATTTACGAAACGGCATTCACAGAAAAGGCAATACCTACATGACCTTTGAGCATTCCTCCTCGTCTTTCTGTGGTGTATCTGAACTATCAAGAAAAGAGTTCTTTGAATATTAAGTGCAATCCTTTGCCACTAAAGAATTTTCTTCCTTCATTCTGAATCAACTCAATCTGAATCATTCTGATTCATTCTAAATGAATCATTCTCAATCATTTCTTCTATCAACCTGAATACATCAGTTATAACCAATACACTGAGTGAGTGTCTGCTAACGCCACACTGAAAGCAATACGAGGGCTATTGGAGACTGACCTCGTAGTTTTGAATTATGGTAATAGGATGAGAGCACTCTACTCTCCTAATTTCCACACCAACGGGAGAACTTTGAGCCGTGACGGATTTAACGTGCATCAGTCCCTCTATACAGTGGCATCAGGACTCGAATCACCCGACAATGCCGGCTACGAGTTTGTGACCACTGGGCTACCACGGCCTACAATCAATATAGAGCCCAATGATAAAATAATGTAGGAAATACGGGTAATTCTCTACTTATGTGTGTAATGATTCATAAAATGAGTACGAAAGTTGATTGAGCTGTACAAAATAAAGCAAAGTAAACAGGAACATAACAAAAAAACTGTTTTGTAATTACTTATCTTTAATGAAATATGTTATCATAAATAAATAACTTTCTATTGAATAGTATCTAGTTAGAGGATCCCCATATTTAACGAACAACTGTTGAATTTTACTCTACTTATTTCCGTTCTTGATGTAGACGTCGTAGACTAGTGGTCAAGGCATCGGATCGGGCCTGATGTGTCACGAGTTCGAGCCCAGTACCACTAAAGACCCGCCGTGTAGGGAAGCGATGCACGTTAAATCTGTCGAGAGCTCAAATGTCCTCCCGTTGGTGTGGTAGTCAGGAGAGAGGAGTGCCAGCTCCTCGTCACTTGACCATGGTTCAAAATTACCACGTCCGTCCCCCAAAGCCCTCGTGTATAGCTTCACAATGCGACGTTAATATTCACTCACTCAGGAGTGTCATGAGTTCGAGCCTATTGCCGCTGAAGACCCGCCGTGCTGAAGGGGCCGATGCCCGTTAAATATGTCAAGGCTCAAACGTCCTCCCTTTGGTGAGGTGTGCAAGTTAGGCGAGGGGGATGCCAGCTCAGGTGTCGTCCTCGTCACTCGACCATGGTTCAAAATTACGAGGTCTATCACCAATAGCTCTCGTGCAGCTTTATTGCGACGTAAAAATCTCACTCGCTTCTGTTCCTGAAAAAGAATTTTATAACACGCTGTTGTTTTTTTCCTCTATTGCCACTCACGTATGAGATGCAACCACATACTCTCTCTCTCTCTGTTGAGATTCCATTCTCCTATAAAGATGAAAAATTTTCAAAATGCATGTGAAAGCTTCTTTTATGTTCTTCCTTATCAAAGTCTTTGTAACAATAATACGATCATGTTATACATACGGATAAAAACCTAAATTTGAAGTATTGTACAAGATATTTCGGAAATAGGGAATTATATGTAAGAACCAATGTGATACTACCTATATAAATAAGAGCTGGATTCTTGGACCTAAAATCCAACAGAATAAGATTTTAGATTTTCCAAAAAATCCTTTAGTATACGGTTAGGATGCAATCTTGAGAAATTCTAACTGATCTGAAGACGTAGCAAAGGAGTTCGAGTCCAGTCTGTAAAACCTTTGATGGTGATATAGTTTACTTCATAAAACCTAAAAACACGGAGACAATAATACGACGCGCCACTTGGGCACATACACAAAACTAAATGAACTTTTTAGCAGAGGAAAAGTTAAATACAAGCGAAAACGACGCAACTGCAATCAACAATTCTGATTTTCCCAAACTGCTATCTTTCGCCAACTCTTGCATCCTACTTAAATGTCTGATAATTCGATCAATGTCGTAATCCTTGAAGAAATAAAAATGTAATTTACATTATCAGTGGACATAATTCATCGTAAGTTTTGTCTTCTGTTGTTTGTGTAAGAAGAGCTATTGTTGCTGTTTCAACTCTTTCGTGATTTTTGAAAAATTCTAGAGCATTAGTTTAAAAAAAGAGTATCCAGGAGCTGCTATAAGTATGCAATTAATTGTTGTGTTACCTATACTTAAATCAATGGTTACAATTGTAAAAGTATTATCTTAAAAATTATTGCGTGATTCTCTTGGTTTCATCGTTACTTTTGATGTTCGTCTTTATATAATCAGAAAAAAAGGAAATATATTTTGTAGGGAATTAACATAGGCAGAACGTATAAAAATGGTTCGAATTTAATAACTTGTTTCTTACATATAACTTCAGATTTTTGGTTTTTACTCTATGTATTAAAATATTTTTCAGCTTCATATTATAAAGAATTTCAATTCAAACATGTTTTAATTTATATAAGATAACCTAATAAAAAATATAATCAATAATTTGAGAATGCAGGACATTCGTGAAAGCCATATTTTATTAAAGGACTGTTTCTTAATCGATATTCGATCCCCAAACTTATGTCTGCTTAATAAAGCCTTTGTAAAAAAAAAAGGTCCATTTCTCTAATATATATATATTTCAATCCTTATTTAAAAATGACACATCTTCAGTTCTTTCATTAAATATGATAATTGTTATGAAACTCACTTAAAATTAAAGTAAAATATTTTTTATGTGGGAAAGAAATTTTAAATATATATCTGAGACGTATAAGGAAAAACGTAAGTATTGAATTATATATACATATATATATTTATATATATATATATAAGCAAATCAAAATGCGTTGTATGCAGAATATCAATTCTAAGACATATTACCATTTGTCCTTGACATACATTGTTAGAATAACTGAAGAGCTTTTGGATGATTTTTTTCTCAAAATCTAATCACTACAAAATAATTATTATAATTATCTTGATTTTGTTTTGTCTAGTGATGCTCACACACAACAATTTAGTTTTTGAAAATCACTATTTTCTACTAAGATTATCGAATGCTCTCTCTCTTCTCTTAATATATATATATATATATATATATACTTCCCCAGAAATATATATATATATATATATATATATCAATTACGGCTCTAAAATGAATGTAAATTTCAGAATAATATAGTTTAGATAATAATAGTTTAAAATTTAAAAGACATTTTTAAATCTTCTAGCAAGGAAATTTTTGTTGGTTTTATAACGTGTCGTAATTTTAAGGATTGTTTGCACTTGTTATTGGACAGAAATCTCAGAACTGTTTTTTTTTTAACCCCGTGCACCACGCAATGTATAACACGGGGGGCATACAACACAGACAGAAGAAAGGATTACAACACAAACATCCATGCCTTCTCCGGGATTCGAACCCAGTCCCTACGGCACCGCAGTCAGCTTCACTGACCACTATACCGGATGGGCGGCCTCAGAACTGTTTATCCGTTAAATTATATAGCATCTGTTTTACTTTAGCTATATATTGACTGAACCTCGAATGATTCTCTTTAATTAAAAATATAATTCTAACCGTCAAGAACACACATCCGCTCATTTTCAATTTTCCTTTCTATAAATGGTGTTGAACTATTTTTTTTTGTTTGTTACTATATATTCATTAATTAAATTTAATTATTCTAATAAAATAGAATAGTAAAAAAGAAATCACATTCTCAGAAATTAGGTCATCCCAGGTGCGATTCGAAACCACGACCTTTGTATTAGAAGTCAAATGCGCTATCCATTGCGCTATAGGGGCGCAACGAACGATTTTCCTTTCTATATATGTTGTTCGACAATTATTTTTGTTTATTTTTTTATTTAATTAATGAAAAAATGTTTGAAAAAACTGTATTGACATCAAGTGTCGTCCACTACAAGTTTAAAAAAATGTATTTGAGCTTGAATGGATGAAAAGAGAGTATTTTATAAACGACTGAAAATTTGAGCAAGATGTTTATTTTTATATAAAAATAAATATATATAGAGAGAGAGTATATAGTAGGTATATAGTATATAGTAGTAAATATATAGTAGGAATTGAGTAAGACATAAGTACAAGATTAGGTTTAATTGTTAATATACTTCTTATAGTTCAATTAATTAGGTTAGGTATAAAATAAAAATGAGTAATTTGAAACATTTTATTCTAAACATAAACAGTCAGTACTTGCTTAATATGGCTTTTGAATTTGTGAGTTTTTTTTTAACCAAGCATCTATGCTAAGAATAGTTTTGAAGATGTTAACAAATTAAGTTGTTTTATTTTCATATCAGTTGATTTTGAGGGGGATATTTTGATTTTATTATGTTCATAATAGAAAACATTTGTTCACAAACATATGTTGATCCAAACCTACAATAATATCTGACGACCAAATCGTATAAATTTAGAAAATTTCTTGTTGGTACAATTTTCCAAAATTTAACATAATTCGGATCACTTACAGTTGAAAGAGTTCAAAAATTGAAAATTCGTTCATAAATATTTTGTTTAAAATGGATGTGTTTATATTATGTAAATTTTCAGCAGTTTTTTCCCATTTGGATATTAATTTTATTCTTCAAAATTTTTACTTTTTTTATAATTTACCAAAAATATCTAGAAAACCCACACAAAAAATCCTTATATCTAAATTTTAAAAAATGATTCGGATGCAAATTTGAAGAATTATTGAAAAGAAAGGTGTGTACCTTTTTTGAAAATAGGCAGTTTTATAAAAATTTAATTTATAAATTAGCTTCTCGCTGTGAAAGGGTCGCCCAATGCGAAACAGGAAATTTTTAAATGAATAAAATTATTTTATACAAAAATATATAATCGAGATTTTTTTCAGTTCACAATAAAAACAGAACATTCTTGGTTGTCTTATATAAACTTTGGTGGATTTTGATGACTTAATTTCCCTAATTTTCTTTATAAGTTGGCCACAAAATTTTCCTTTAATATATAATTTAGTTTGTTTCAATTAACATCGCACTAACAGCACCCTTTACTTTTAGCGTCAGACCTCGTAATGTCGAGTCTTGAATCAAGGTCAAAAGATAAAGGTGGTGTCTTAAATGATATTTTACTTCTTTAATTACTATGCTACGCCATGTGAAAACTTTGATGTCCAGTTGTATTTTTTAAGATACCTGTTGATAAATGGAAATGAGTCTGAAACATTTCACCTATTAGCTACCTCGCTTATTTATTCATAATAATAAGCTAAATTAACGTGACTCTAAAGTAAGGCTTTTTCTTAAAAAAAAATTGTATGATAGAATTTGTTGTGAGCCTCCTCTGATAAATATTTTCTCTAATGATCCCCTTTGTCATGCATATATACCATAGGTTCCCAACCTTTTTTGAACTGGCGCCCCCTTTTCTAATAAACATTTCGGTATCGCCCCCTTTTCTAGTGAATATTTCAACACCGCCCCCTTTTCTAGTGAATATTTCTATACCGCCCCCTCCCACTCTAGAGAAATATGAGTGTACATAATACATGGTGAAAACAAGAGTTAAGTCTTAGAAAATATTCTATTACTAAAAGAATATTTTTTAAATTTTTTTTTTCTTTCTAAAGTCCCAGTTTTTTTACTTACGAATCTGAAATATGTATTGCCACAAATATATTTAAATGTGTAATATTATATATTTTAGTCATAAGTAGGATAGTATTGGAATTGAAACGCTACTGAATTTCTTCTTCATTTAAAAAAGTGGAATAAAAGATTTTTAGATTACCTATTATAAAGACAGGCAGGGGTTTTGATGATACTAAGTAATTCATAATAAACTATTACTTTTAGAATAAATTTAAATTGACAATTTCAGCCTTTAAAGAATCACGTTAATTCTCCTGGTTAACATATTTAATTATGTATCGTGGATAATATGCGTAATGAAATGCAGTGGACGCGAAACATGTTTCCTACTGCTCACAGACAAAGACAACACGTGCACTACAGAAATTAAAATGTACTATATCATTCAATTTAATGTACGTCTGAATGTAATGTAATCTTTTAAGTTTTCCATCTACTTCCTGTACTACCGAAATATGTGAATTTTAGTACATCTGATATAGGAATGATTTAAATACATACAATCAACATAAGATACGCAGTGTTCAAGTTTTCTTTTGTTAGTACATAATCAGCGTGTTTTTTTAGTCTTTTTTGGTTAATCTGCCCAAGCCCCTCCATGCCATCTCAACGCCCACCTGAAAGCCTCAAACGCCCACAAGGGGGCGTTATCGCCCACGTTGAGAACCTATAATGTATACTTTATGTTAACATTGAAAATACAACATCAGGAAGGAGTGTCCAGAAAACTGAGTAAATTTATGGTTAGGAGTACCTCGAAGAGTGATACAAATGATATGAAATGCGCAACTCTTCACCACACGTTGAATGAAATATATAAGGAAAGGGACTTACAACAGAATGGAGGACATCCAAGTCTTTATTTCTGGCTGGGAAATCATCGTCGAAATTTTTCTTGCCTCAAAGAACACGTGCAATAGCAGAGATTACCAGGCTGCCGTCAAAAAAGGTAGCTCCAGAAGACAGATACTTTTAAAAGAGACAAGGTGATTGGATTTTTACCGCTGACAATCCACCTAGATGCGTCCTTATTACACCGGATATGGCAAAGATGTTTGAAACAAGGAAAAGTAGCTAATTTGAGGGGTGCAGGTATTCACAAAACTGCGTCAACACTCATCAGTCGACGCATCCACCGAACAAGGGATAGCGGCCCCACAAATCA
Organism: Trichonephila clavata; assembly: GCA_019973975.1. Classification (NCBI taxonomy): domain Eukaryota; kingdom Metazoa; phylum Arthropoda; class Arachnida; order Araneae; family Nephilidae; genus Trichonephila; species Trichonephila clavata. The sequence goes on from BMAO01030510.1 coordinate 122,804, forward strand.
CTTCTGCTGTCATTCTACAGCATGTGCAGGACCCCTTTGATCTTCCCATATCGACGAAATGGCACAGGGTGTGTTCTCAGGGAAAAAATCATGCTTTTATTGATCCAATGATTGTCCCATACAAGCGTGGTGCTGACGTGAAGACAGGTCCAATCCTTTCTCCTCTGCTTAAAGCTCAACCGCATGACAATGCGACATCATTGTTTGGAGTGTCATCGCATACAATAGCTCGGTACTTCTTGGTTCGTATTCAGGGCACTGTGACGAGTCAACGGTACGCGGGTGGTGTTCTGCGGTTGATAATACTCTCCTTTCTTCGAGGGTTGCCCAACGCTCTTCACCAGTGAAGACAACGTCCTATACGGCATATTGCAAGCGTAAGTCAAATTACTCTCCAAGATGTACAGATGTTTCCCTGACCACCATTTATCCCCTGATCTCCCAAAAATTGAAGACGTCTAAGACGTAATTAGTTGCTACTTGCATGCCCTTCTATTGGCGCGTTCAAAAGACGAACTTTGAAAAAAGACTTACGAGGAACAGAGAGCCTTTCTTCAGGACGTCATCCGAGTCTAAGTACTAGGAGTATGTACCAAAACATGTTGTTTCGTGTATCGAAGTCAGCGGTGATCCTGTAGTCTACTGAGCTGACGTTGCTATCTCGGTGTTAGGAGTATCAGTTCAAAATAAACATTACTTATTATTTGTTGTTATCTCCCTCTATTTATATTTAATTTCTTTCTGGTCACTTTTTCTTGGTTTTGCATTTTTAAAATTTCACCTAGTTATTATTATTATGCATCCATATGTATGTAAAATAAAATTACAGGAAAAACACACAGAAAAAAGAATTAATAAAATAAAATGTCACGTGACAATATTAGCGTTTCCAATTTAAAATATTAAATATTAACAATAATACAAACAATTTTTAAATTAATATCATGTTCGCGAGTAATGGGATTACACCTGGGACAAACTTCCTAATTCAAAATCATGGTTCACATTCATCAATACACGAAGTCGATACGACTGAAATGATACCTCACTCTCTTAAGGTATCCGACTACTCTAAAATTGTGAATTTTGCCAAAAATTGGCAAATTTTTTTTATGATTTTATTTGATAAGCCATCTTATTAGCTTTATAAAAATACCAAGTTTATTATTTTCCGTTCACTAGAAAAAAAACTACAAATGTTTTAGTAAAAGCAAATGTGTGCCATTACTCTTTAACCAAGATGCCATAGTTTAAAACGCGTTTGACTCGAAATGTGATTTTTTGAAAATATTTAAACGGGGTCAGAGATTGCTAAAAACTTTTGAACATAATTAACTGAAATTTTTTCTGTAAGTTCTGTGTAATAGTAGAATTGTTTTAACCTTCAGATTTTCAATCAGTTTTATTACAAAGTTTGCCGTCCCTTATGGGAATATAATCACTGTTTTTGTAAGCAATTTCATATAATAACTAAGATAAAGGGCTCCAGTTTTTATAAAAAAGAAAATATCTCTTATCCTGAAGGTCATTTCAAAAATGAATAATATAGCAACATATGAGATTGAAAAAATTGAGAATTTGTTCATAAACCTTTGGTACAGAATGGACCACGTTTATGCTATTTTTTGTCAATTTTTACCTATTTTTTCCCATTTTAGTCATAATAATTTTATTTTCTCTTCTTAATTTTAGCACATTTTTCTTAAAATGCACTAAACAAATCTAGAAATAACAAAAAAATCCCCGTCACCTTTTTTTTAAAAAAAAAGTTATCGCAACCAGTCGGATACCTTAACTCCCGTACTTCTCTATAATGTTGTTTTGAAACCAAGTTTTATTTTTTAAAAAAAGCTTATCAATTACAAAATTGTTTTCCATAATGGGTTTTTTGAAGGAATAAGAATTTCAATATGGGGAGCTCACATAAACATACCAATCTCGAGTCAAGGCTGTTTTTAACCTACCCGGCGCCCTAGGCAATTCAGATTGTTATGTCTCCCCCCCCCCCCCATTATTTCCATAGCATCCCCTCCTTCAGTTTTTACCTAGTCAGTTTTGGTTCGAGAGTGCAAAACAACATCAAACTGTAACGCCTTTCTTTTCCCATAGTAATTCTCATTTCAGGTATCCGTCTACTTGCGACAACTTTTTTTTTAAAAAAAATGGAGATGTGAAGATTTTTTGTTGTTTTTAGATTTTCTTAGTGCATTTTAAGATAGTTATGCTAAAATAAAGAAGGAAAAAAAAGAAATTATATTATTACTAAAAAAAATGGGAAAAAATGAGTAAAAATTTACAAAATATAACATAAACGCGGCGCATTCTGTACCAAAAGTTTATGAACAAATTTTTAATTTTTGAATTCTGATGTGTTGCTATGTTATTCATTTTTTAAATGACTTTCAGGATAAGAGATATTTTAATTTTTACGAAAACTAGAGCACTTTATCTTAGTTATATGAAATTGCTTAAAAAAAAACAGTGATTATATTAACAAACGGGACTGACAGTGATTGATAAATCTGAAGATCAAAACACTTCTACTATTATACAGAACATGTACAAAAAATTTTAGTTGATTATTTTCAAAACTTTTTTAGTAATCGCTGCCCCCCCCCCCCGTTTGAGCATTTAAAAAAAACTCATTTCTAGTAAAACGCGTTTTAAAGAATGACATATTGCTTAAATTAGTGGCATCTGCTTTTATTAAAACACTTGTAGTTTTTGTTCTAGTGAACGGAAAATAACAAACTTGGTATTTTTATAAAGCTGCTAATAAGATGGCCTATAAAATGAAATTTTAAAAAATTTGTCAATTTTTGGCAAAATTCACAATTTTAGGGTAGTCGAGGCAGAAATGCTCCTCTCATGACTCGCTTGGTGGTGGTACGCAGGGCCCTGGACTCCTACGGAAAAGTAGGCCCGGGGACCTTATACAAATTTAGAACCCACCTATGACCCTTAAAAGTAGAAGGAACAAAGCATACGTTGTCAAATACTCGTAAAATAATAACCCGAAACCATGAATGTGCATGACGTACAATCGAACAAGCCGGCTCAACCAACTGCCGCCTTTTGACTGAATGAGTAATGATGGTGTATGGTTGTAGGCCTAGGCCTATACATGGACGACGGTCATCACATATAGCCTGTTGACATATTGTCCGATATTCCCAGGTTTTCGGAGAATACAACCGAAAAAACTATTTGACCGTTGAATTTTTGAATGATCTTATTGCCTAATCGAAAACGAGACGAGGCTTCTATTGTGGTCAAGTCCCTGGGCTCAGGCCCCGTTATCCCATGCCTTTAGACGTCCCTGGTGGTATGTTCGCTGTAATTTTAATGTTTCCCCCTTCCAATTTTTTGCGCCCTAAGCACGTGTCTAATATGCCTATGCGGAAAAACTGCCCTGTCACGAGCTCGAACTCGTAACTACTTCGTTAACAACACATCTTGTTACACCTTACACAGTGGAGTAACGTGCACCCTCGCAACCCCCGCTCTGCGGGGGGCCCAAGGCTTCTAGGGAGCCCAAAGCCAGACTGACGCCATGAACGTAGATTTTCTTAAAATTCTTTTCACATTTTTTAAAATTGAATTTTTAAGCAATTTTCCAATCAGCGATCAAACGTCATTCATATATAATCAAAACTTTCATACGCTCATTAAATATCTTTAATCCTATAGCCAAATCAAAAAACTTTTTTTTTTATTTGCTGTAATCCAGGCGACGAGAGATACTTTTCTTTAGTGGGTTTTCTTTTTAAACCTAAATTACTAACAAATATAACATCAGTCAGACGGAGAATCGGATAAAATGCTAGGAAGATACAAAAATTTCAACACTGCTATTATTACTGTATACATTACATTAGCAGTAGGAAGGGGGGGGGGACATGATTTATTTTTTAAAAAGCGGCAAAGAAAATTATTGGCATCTTTAGTCCCCCCCCCCCCCTGTGTTTCAATTTCATATAGCAAAGTCGTAAATAACGTACATCTGTTATGCTTTTTTTCAAGTAAAATAGTATTACGAAATTTGGAAAATGATAGAAGATAGATTTATGAGTATTCAAACAAATGAAGCATAATGAGAAGAAAGCATAATGGAATGTATAAGTTTTTTTATTTCTTTTTTTTCATGAAATCATTTTTGCTTCATGCAAAGAACTCTCCTTATTAAAAATTGCACTTTTTACGCTAGAATGTAATCGGACTTTAGGTCAAGTTCATCCCGGGATTCAAGAATGAAGAATCAGGTAAGTGATACCTTTTTTCTTTCGTAAGAATTTTAAATCTAAAATTATTTTACAGTGCTCGTTTTTATTCAAGTTACCAGGTAATCTATCGTTAGAGATTTCCAGTTTTAATAAATATTATAAATACTCTCTAATGTTATACATTATAAACTTCGTTTACTCAGACTCCGGTTGATTTTGTATTCAGTTAAAAGTTAATATTAAACATTTTTACGTGATGTATAAAGGTACATTATGTTATGGTTTGGCAATCCTTTATATATATATATACATAAAAATACACACTTGCTGGAAAAGAATGTTCTTAAGGACGAATGAGAGAAGATAAGCTCTGAAGAAACCATTACACATGTTAATTCAATGCCGAAACGACTTCAGGAAGTTTTCAAAACACGGGGTTATAGTTACTACTAAAACAGTGAATGCAGACTTTTTCTATTTGATTTTTGTTGGTATCGCTATAAACCTGTCCTTATTTTCAAAGCTATGAAAGCAAACCGAGTTTACTTTTGTTATTCTCAATACTTTTGGTAAACTAAATAAAATATAATTTTAAAAAAGTTTTCAAATTCCGGTTTTTAAAATTTTTTTCGTCGTTAATGTAAGCAGTAGTAGGTGAACGCAGACTTTTTCTAGCAAGTATATATTATATAAGATCCGGCTTGGGGCCCAAGACCTGACCTTGCGGGGGGGGGGGTCCCAATTATTTTCCGTTACGCCACTGGCCTTACATATTGCTTTCTTCAAAAAGTATTGCATACATTTTAAGCAAATGACCTTATCTATCGATATTTGTTTAATTTTCAAAATTCATACTAATTTACTATTCAATCTCATACAATTGACGAATTATCTATGTTTAGAGCTCTTTCTCAAAGGCTTTATTACACTAAAGGGTTTTCTAAGGTCTCCTACGATAAAATGTTGAATTCGCTGTCTTAATAAATTAATAAAAAAAAGCTGATTCTGAATTATACTTAGTCTTAACTTATTTTAAACTTTAAAATATCTTTGAGGCTGACAACAAATTTGAGCCTTAAAATAAAAGGAAACAAGATAAAAGGGAGGAACTATCTTATAGTTAAACCGGATATATAAAGCAACACTTTAGATTCAAATACATCACAATTTTGAAAATTTATCTATATATGCGTATTATTTTGTTATTGCAGCACTACTTTAAAGCTATATTTACATAGATGTAAATTTTCTGACAGGTTCCACTTATAACAGATAAAATAATGTTGTACATAAAATCGGATGATAACATTCATTTGTTTAAGACAAAGCACTTCCTAGACACGAAAAAATACACTTTTACTTGGAAGAATGATAATAATTCTTATAATTAAAAATGCGATAAAGTGACTAAACAACTTTTTAAATCTCTTTTTCACCTTTTGGATCTCGTTCTCAGTTTTGTGAAATTTGTGGAGCAAAAAATGACCCACATTTAGCAGAGAAAAAAAGGTACCATACGTAATAACATTTTTGTTTCGAAATGCCTAGCTTTTTTTTCTGACAGAGGTACTAGGAAATATTAAAGATTTATATATATATATATGTTTCCTCTTCTGCTTCTTCAGATGTTAGAAGATTTATCTTACGTTAACATCAATGGAAAAGGGAACATAAGGATGAAGTAGAGTGTTCAACCACTTCACAAAAAAGACCTTTTGAACTTAAAAAATCATTAAAAGTTTAAGGGTCCAAAGTTATATAGAGGATCCGATCTGCAAATACTTTTTTCCAAATACTCCGTTGATATAAATTTGAGTGGTTATTACGTGTATATTTGTGTTCTGTGTAATGCATGTTAAGGGGACATGGTACGATTTACACAAAAATTTTTTTTAAATTTAAAAATTTTCAAAACTTTTTTGGTTGCCTTCTATGTGTGAATACTATGTAAAACAGATTTTGTGCTCAAAATTTCATAAAAAGCTAGCCATTTAATTTTTTAAGGAAAAAAAAATTTGTGAAGTAATTTTAAAATGCTACTCCTTCTACAAAAACTTACGTACACGCATGAAATTTTATTTACAAATACATCAAACTATGCATAACAGAAGTTAGTATGGGTTTTGCAATAACATGATTGGTATTCGTACAATACTTCTTTTTGTGAATACTTATTGAAGATTCCTTAAAAAATTTATAAATTCTGAGTTCAATTATTTTTAAAAAAATAAGTATTGCTTTGATTTAAAAATGCATACCAACTTTTATTATACGCACTATTAGCAATAGGTAAAAAAATTCAAAGCATTAGGCACAATAGAAAAAAAGCCTTAGCATTTTAAATGAAGACAAACTAGTTATTTTATCTTTTTGAGATAACTAAGTTTAAAGTTTTGATTCGCCATAGGGATGTGAATAAAAACGAACGTAAAAGTTATCATAATTTTGCGTTTTTTTAAGTTTAGAGCTTCCAAATTTTAAGAGGTTATAGAAAAGTATACAAAAAATAATTTTGGCTAAAAAAATTAGATTTGATTTTTTGACCGATTTTTGTCAATTGAACCGTACTGTGTCCCCTTAAATTAAGAATATGCAGAAAAAATGATTTTTTATTTCAATATTTAAAATTGAAATTCCCTTCAGCATTGCAGATGAAACATAGAATATTTTGTATGAATTTAAAAAAATCAGTTCAGACCGAAATGAGTTGTATATTAATATAGGCTTGTTTTATATTATGATAGCAAAAAATAAAAATGATATTATAATATAAAATATTTCCCCCCAGATAAAAAAAAACTGTAACTTGATTCCTATATGAATTCATTAATTATAGACAAAACAGTCATTATACAACTAAGTTGCGCATTAAAAAACGTAACAAAAAAAATAATTCCATTTTATGAATTCGTTAGAAAGGAATTATTTGAAGCAAAATAATTTTTTTTTTCGAAAAATCACGATATTTTCCCTTACTTTAATAAAAATTCTCAGTAATCCAAAGAAATGTTTATAATGTTGTTGCGAAAACACACACACACACAAACATTGCAAGCATTACTTTTCATGTGCGTTTGCATTAAATGAATGGCTGGAATGGCTTCCAGGTAGTAGGAGGTTAAATTATTGTTTACGGTAGCTTTTAAAAACGTGCAGTATTAAAAGTACATATACTAAGATTTTAAAGAAGGATAAATTAACGTCAAAGTTAATATGTGTATGGTAACAAATGAAAATTAATAAAACACAAAAAAATGAATAAAATGATTCGTTTAACATTTATGTCGCCAATGTAATATTTGAGTCACTGAAATTCAATAATTAGCGATTGCATCTAGTAAGCTTGATTAACTTACAAATTAGGTCATTATTGATCGTATAGAAGAAATGAAAAAAATATCATTTGTTCGAGAAGATATAGAATACAGTCCGACCCCTATTTAACGAAATTCGCGATTTAAAGTATTTTTCTCTTTCCCCGATCAAAATGAAGGCAAAAACCTCTATTTAACGAATAATAAGCCCCAAATTAACGAATTATTTTAAAATCTGGAAAAAAATTATTAGTTTGTGTCAGAAAAAATTGCAATTTTTTTTTTCATTGTCCGGAACAGAAAAAAATGTTGTGTTGTAAATAGCAAATTTCAACGGGAAAGGATGTAGAGCGTTATTAGACTTTACAGGGGAAGAGGAATCATGAGTGTAACCTATTGTATGAGTTTTGAAAGGGACAGGAAACTCCTTTCTTATCTCATTCCACTCCACAACGCATATTTTAAGATTTTTAACGATTATTTTGCATTTGATGACGGACTGCTGTCGTGTGTTTTATACTGAGATGCATATGAAGACGAGAGAGGAAAGACAGAAATATGCATTACAAACACAGAAGAATATATACTTTATTACAAAGATGATCTTAGCATACAACAGAAGGGGTGCGCTGCTTTTTATTCGAGACGGGAATGCATTTCAGGCAAAAGTCCGACTTCTTTTCCCGAAGATTACATCCATGCCTTTATTCAGGATTCGAACCCGAGTCCATTTGGTAACGGACTGCTTACCTGTGTAACTGAAATTCAGAAAATTGTTGATTTGCCTGAGCCATTGGATAGGGATTTAGATGCATAAATTGATAATGAATACATTGTTTGAAAACTGTGAAAACGTACTTCATGCAGGTATGTAAATGATAGCATTTTCTTCTCTGCATTAAGTCGGGGGGAAAAGTCATTTTGAGTTAGGAATGAAAAAGATTTTCAAGCATCTATTAGTCAGTATTTTAAAATTTCCAATTATAACAGGTGCGTAATAATTCACTAATAGTATTTTTAACTATTGGATAAAAAGTGTATAATTTCTTACTATGGATATTTCTTATGTAAATGCTTATTATAGAATTTCGAAATGGTAAGAGCCAAAAATTTGTATTTTGTTTGTGGACCCCGATTTAACAAACAAAATATTCAATCCCGATGAATTTGTTTATTGGGGTCTAACTGTATTTGCATAAATGAATCAAAAGTAAAACAGTTTCTAAAGTGCAAAAAAATATTACCGCAAAACCAATTAACAAAAAGAGAATAAGAAACTAGTTTTCTTCTTAATTTTCACTTAATATAAATTTTTTAATTTAATAAAATATTGTACCACATATATTTTTCCATTCATGAGTTTTTAAATTGCTTGCGTTTATACCAGTATTTTAAATTGACCAAAATATACGGAAACGTTCTTTTATTGTTTCTTAAAAACTTTCATGTGTAAAATTTTCACCGTGATTTTCCTTTTAAAAGCCAGAATTTGCAGAAAAGTAATTCAAATGATATTTTAAGAAATCCAAATTCTGAAATTATAGTACTTTAGCCAAACTTGTTTTTTTATTTAGCGTTTCATTTTTAATAGAAAGAGTTTGGTTCGAAAACTTATTATTCTCTCTCAAGTCATTTGATATAACAATAAAAAAAAATCCTTAATTGTGTTTAGGTATCGTTTTTAATTTTTTTAAAAAAAATATATGATCGTTTTAAAAACATGTATATCCATATTCAATCAGATTTTTTAAATTGAAATTAAATGGTTTATGTGTTTCATTTTAGTTAAATAATAATAATAATAATAATAGCACTAAGAAATATTTTCAGTTAAATTCCATTTGTTTTCAAGAATGCAAGATGTTCGGCTTTTGTAAAGTTGTTAGCTTGTGGTCAAAGCTTGTGATCAAGGTCATGGATTTGTGACTGACATATCGCGGATTTGTGACTGACATATCGTGAATTCTAGCCTAGTACCGCTGAAGACCCGCCGTGTAGAAGGGGGTCACTGCACGTTAAATCTGCGGTGGTTCAAACGTCCTCCTGTTAGTGTGATGGGGAAGTTAGGAGATGGGGTCCCAGCTCAGATGTCTTTCTCGTCACTTGACCATGGTTCAAAAAATTACGAGATCCTTCCCTAGTAGCCCTCGTGCAGCTTTATAGTGCGACATTAATATAATTCTCTCATTCTCAAAGTGCATCTGAAATATAGTTTAATTGAATATCATCAGTAATAAATTATAACTTTAAATGCGCACAGCTAAATAAAGAATGTAAATTTTAGCATAATTTTAGCAGGATTTCTCTTGTAGATGACAGATCAACTGACTGAGGTCTTTTTAAATATAAAATGGTAGTACTAAATTAACTATTTTTTTTTTTTTAAAATAACTGGTATAGTCTTAAAAAAATTTAGAAAAAAAAAAATGTTTAGAACTATTTTTTCGATCAAAGAACTCGTTTATTGAGTAGGTGTAAATTAACTAATAAAAATATTTCCATGGTTACCTCTTCTGTATTCCAGTTCCAGAAAATGGCCATCAGACACTTGGGCGTCTTAGGTAGGTAACTAAATAAAAACCGGTTGCCAACAATGAGAATAAGAAAATTACAGCGATACTAGTAAAAAGGAATTTTCCGAAACATTCTACATAAAAGACAAAGCATTCATGATTGTCATATTTACTATCAAAGGCAGGGCCGTTTACTGAAATTGTCAATAGTAGGGGAAAAAAGTAAGTTTGTGTAATTAAGGCTATACTTTTTATATTGTAACAAAAAAGTGAGCTAAATGGGGAGGGGGATTAATAATACCGTATAAAAACAGTTCAAACATATGATTTTCCCATAAAGATAAAAAAAAAATTATATATATAGTAGATTGTCATTATCTCAATAAAAGCTGAATTGTCTCCGATTCCCACACATACAACAAAAATATAGAACTTGTATATACCGTATATCTTCCGGCGTGTAACCCCTACCTATACTTCAAAACTGCATTTTATCAACTTTAGGAATATTCCCCGCATAATGCGCACTTTTATTTTTACGAAGAAACCTGAAATGTACAAGTGCAATGCACACATCTTTCGAAGTCTAGAAATAGTATTAAGTGGATAGTAAAAGCATGAAATTAAATCTGACGTAATTAAAAAGTCATTTTTAAAAAATGTTGTATATCTAACAATCTAGATGGAATGGAAGATGATTATCTATTTAATGGATCAGAGTAAAAATGAAGAGGATATATGAAACAGAATTCGCGATGATATATGTGTCTGAACATATAACGGAAGACGAATATGAAGAGCTTCTCATGTGATCTAATTATAAAAGCTTATAAGTTACATTATTTCTCTTTCAAATAAACAGTATTTAGATACATATTGGAATCTAATTTTTATGTATTTTCATTATTTTTAAAGCTATAAGTTTTATATCCAGCGCACAACGCGCACCTGTAAATTTTGCACTTATTTTTTGTGTTGAGAGTGCTCGTTATACGCCGAAATATACAGTATTATTTTTAATTTTTGTTACACTAGCACACAGTAAATGTAATATCCGTTATAAAAAGAAAATTTTAAAAAATTACAGAAATGAAAAAAGGCATTATTTACTATAAAATCAAAATCATTTGTAAGTAAATATATATATATTCATTCTGTTCATAAATTTACACTCTATATTTCTAATAATTTAAAATTTGTGATAAAAAAGGTGAAAAAAAACAGATATTTTTTCTTGCTTATACACAGCATAAAAGTTTTAAGATTACAAACAGGTATGAAAGTTATGAAAAAGCCACTAGAAAGCTCCGTGAAAACTATTAAGTGACGTTCCTCTTGGAGGCAAAGGAATTCGCTTCGAGCTACGATTCATGTAGAGCGCTCCTGTCTGCATTTCCATTATCACCTTAAATAAATGTCAAACTCTGGATATTTGTGTGTGATACACAGATACCAAAATTTAGTATATTGTGGTGTTAGATAACCATTTACTTTATACATGAGTGATAAAATGAATGACATGAAAATAACAAAAGTATTGCATGCTGTATTGTTTTTTTTTTAAGTTAACGCAAAAGTTTTTATCGAAACTCGATCCATTCCGAGATCACAAAAAGAAGTATCTCCATGCTCTATTTTTTAATGAGTGATTAAAATAGGGTTTAAAACAAAGTGTGTATGAAATGTAGCACAGAAATGAAGGGAAGTTGTCAGTAGATCCTAAGCGTCGATTGATAAATTATCGTATTACTAAAGAACAACCTGAAAGGTATTGGCGACGGACACCGTAGTTTTCAACCATGGTGAAGTGATGAAGATTATATGGGAGTTTACAGCCCTTGTATATAGTGAATCTTCAGTAGAATCGCGACTCGATTGCTGCAATGCCGCTTGTGGACATGACAATTCGGCCAACGGAGCCGCCGCAGAACGTATAAAATGCTTCACATATCTCAACAGAGCACACTTTATTACATTTCTGAAATTATTTATTAGCATTAATATTTTATACCAGTTTTTAATTTATATGACTTATTCGGAATTTTTATTGTTATCTGAAACTTCTCAATGAAAGGAAAAATTTTAATATAATAAAGGGAAATAAGTTTTGTGGTTTAATACTTCCACAAAATGGTGTGTGTCACTGAAGACTCTACGTGTACAGGGGCTGATGCACGTTAAATCTGTCGAGGATCAAAGTTCTTACATTCTCTTGGTATGGAATTTTGGAGAGTAGAGCGCCAGCTGTGAGGAATCGTCTTCATCATTTGACCATAGTTTAAAATTACGACGTCTATTGCCAATATTTCTCATGTTCCTTTTCAGCGGGCGACGTAAATTAAAAATCATATCAGACTCGAAGTGTCCCCTTTACCTGCACCTTTTAGGTCTCCGTCGTGTTGTGGAATTGATGCCCATTAAGTTAATCGGAGCTCGAAATTCCCTTTTTGGAGTGGTGTGGAAATTTAAAGAGTAGGGTACAATCTCAAAAGTTATCCTCGTTACTTGACCGTGGTTCAAAATGACGAGGTCAATCACCAATACTGCTTTTGCTTTTTGTGTTTTCTCATATCTTAGCTCCGAAGTTAAAATATTTTTATTGAATTAATAAACTTGCTCCGGAGTTTATGAGAACATTTTTCCAAATTTCGTATATTTTGCGAAACATTTTAAATATTCTACGTAATTTTTGTCCAAAAACATAACTTTTTTAATCTGTATTTCGATTTGCTAACAAATTAAATACTTTCTATTATTTAAAAATCAAATATTTTTAAGAAAAAAAAGAACAGTTATTAGAACACGTAATTATAGTAACAGTATTTTTAAAATTATTCCCAACGTAATACTGATACTTTTCTTATTTATGATAAGAAATATTCGTCAATGTTTTATTAGGGTATCTAGAACCTGTTACTTTCAAATGAATGGTAAAAAGAAATTAATCTTTGAGTGGCAAAAAAAGACTGATAGACTTTCAAACTTGCCAACTATCATTTTCACAGAACGTGCTTTCCATAAATTTCAGTTATTAAAGTACTTTTTACTTAAACACTGCGATTTCTTTTTCTTTTATTTCGTAGCAATCTTGTCTCATGAATAATTAATTGTCATTGAATTTTTTTTTCATTCCGCTAATAAAAGAGCGGGTGGTTTTTATTTTCTCCGAGTTCGGAATCATTCTAAGAATAAAGTAGGGAGGGGGGCGTCGAATTTGGTGGGGTTTTTTTTAAATCGATAATATTTTTATTTTTGTTATTAGCTGCTACGATATTAGCCCTTCTTTGGAGGAGGGGGGTAATCTTTTAGATAGTTTGGAGATATATTTTAAAAGTTTTTTTTTTTATTTTCAATGCAGCAGGTGATACAAACATCATCCTCTCTTATACCAAACACAGAGATCAAAAGAATACAAATATATATATATACAGTCGACTCTCGCTAATTCGAAGTATATGCTCAGTCCCTAGAAAAACTCTTGATATTTCGAACTAAACAATTTGTTTTGGTACACTCAATATTTCGAAGTAAAATCTGTAGTTGGCCAGACTACAATACGCAATAATTCGAAGTTATCTTGTAAAACTCTCAACAATTCGAACACTTACTATCAGAGTCCTATTGCAAACAGGTTGGAGCTTATATATTTTGTGTTGTATTGTCTCTGAGTGTTTCCCCTGTAACGTAGCACATTTGATGACCATCTGTCTGCTCCCCTTCTTTGTGTTTCCCAGTTCCTCCGGCGAAAAGACAATTTTATTGCTTTCCTTCTTCAAGTAGACAGTTCTGGCTCCACATGTTGTCAGCCATCCATATATTTCGTTTAACACGTGGCTTTGCTACTCATGTGTTCAGAAAGGATGGTCCGCTATTGTGATACGAAGGATAGTGTTTTTTTGTGTTGGACTGACATAACTATTTATGACTTATCTATGTAACTTATAGCATGTAGCACCAAATGGGGCATGGGCGGCACTGGACCCTGCCTTGAAGAACCAATGGTGTTGTGAACAGTGTCTGAGGGAACCGAGTGCGAAATGATTTCATTTCCAATGAGAAATTGGAGATTTAGTGGATCGTGAAAAAAATTGCTACATAAATGTATTATTTTAATACACGACTTTTAACTTCTGTATAACATTTATACTGTATAATATGTAGTTTTTAAAAATATTTTAAGGTAATTTTATACATATGTACAATTGTTGTTTTATTACATAGTGTAGAATTTAAATGTGTTAGAAAAAGTTCAGAAGTTTTTTTCTTACCCTCTTGATAATTCGAAGTTTTTCATTGGTCCCTTCAACTTCGAATTATCGAGAGTCGACTGTATATAAAATTCGTCGAACACAGAAACAGAGATATAAAAGAAAATAACATTGAACACAGGAACTGAAAAAAGCATTAGAACGTGAAAAACGCATAAAATCAAGAAGTTAAATTGTTCAAAGCACATCCCCAGCTTCCCAGTATCGAGAATAGATGCAATTCTTCGAGAGAACTGAACTGTCGGGTAGAAGATCAGCATTCATCGCCGCACCACTACGGCAGAGGGGGCAGGCAAGACTATCCACTAATAAGAGTCGAAAAAGATGTGCATATAAGACTCTTTAAGGACCTGGGTTCACAGAAATCTTGAGATTTTTTGACTCCCTGGGCCCCTTATGCAAAAGTAGGTCCTACCTGAGATCTTTAAAAGTACACACTGTATATCAGGGGTTGGCAACCTATGGCAAGTGGTATAATTCTCAGTGGCACTCTATACTTTACAAATTTGTCAATTTTTAAATGGAGGGAAGCTGACGCATTTGTAATGGACCTTATTTGACAAATATCTTCCGAGTTATGTACATTTACTGAATCCCGAAAAAATCTGAAAGAAAACTCTAAAGATAAATTTACAGCTATTTTATAAATTATTGAATGCCATTGCTGTAGAGATTTAATAGTTTGAAGAGAGAAAATTGCATGTAATCTCTCTTCTTTCCGCTTTTGGTTCTACATGTCTAAGTAAAAAATATTTCCTCATATGAAAAATATTTCGAGTCTGCAAAGAAATTGTTCAAAAACTGAATACTCAGAATCGTGTCAAACTGAAAGTCACACGTTATACTCCTGAATTTCACGATATGAAAGTAAAGCGGTGTAAGCACTTAGTTCGCATTAAAATTTTTATTTATTTATTTAACTATAATAAAGGGAAATATACTTATATTTTACGTTGTCTATATTTCTTATTTTAATCAATATGTTTAAAAATGCATAATATATGTACAGTATAATTTTTTTTTTATTTTTGTTGAAATAGTCCTATTTTATGCTGTTTATTTTTAAGTTAAGAAATATCTTTAATGATGCAAAATTAACACATAATGAAACTGTAAATCTATATTATTGCCTTCTATTCTCTAACTGCATGCATTATTAAGGGAATCGAATTGTTTGAAAACTGTGTCCAATTGTGTGGCGCGTTGAATCATATAGGTAGTTTGTTTTAGCACACCACAGCTAAAAGTTTGCTGACCCGTGCTATATAGCCCGGGTCAAGAGAATAACGGGTTGTTTGAGAATAATACCCGTGCTATATAGCACGGGTATTATTCTCAAATACTGTTCAAATTTAAAACAAATAAATGTGCACGACTCACAATCTCAAAAACCTAGGCACAAAGCGGCTCAACCACTGGCCGTATTTTGACTAAATGAGTTGAATGTTTGTTTATGGTACTAGGCCTAGGCCAGGGATGGGCAAACTTTTTCAGTCTCGAGCCAAAAATCGAGGGGAGGGGGATTTTGCATGTCAAGATAAATTTTTCTAAAATTTTAAAAATGATATTCATGCATTACAATTTAAATATGTGAATGAGATGAATGAAATTGTGATTTCATTTTTAAAAGTTCCTTATATTGAGGTTCGAAGTGAGATGTACTGATTCTAAGAATAAAGCTACATGCTCATCTGTCAGTCTCCTTCTGAAATAATTCTTTCTAAGGTTCATTGTTAAAAATACTTGTTCACATATATAAGATGAAGCAAACATAGCACTGATTTTCTGGGAGTGAGATGTTCAATTTGGGAAACTTATTTCAACAATGATTTGTAAAACTCTAACTTTGGTATATTTAGAAACAACTGCTCGAGATGATGGCTAGATTGCAACTCAACTAATTCAAGCTGCAAATCTGATCTCATTGCATCACAATTTACGTTGAAAGTCATGGTAAAAATATCCAAATCTGTTTTAATGGCACTGAAATCTTGAAATATGCGTTCGAACTCAAAATACAGTTTTTTCAAGCTTCTCTTAATTTACTGAGGGTATTGAATTTAATATCGGGAAATGAGACAAGTCGTTATTAGCTAGCTGCTCAGAAAACAGATTAAGTTTGAGTTTAAAAGCTTTGAGATGGGCCCAGATATCGTAGATAAATTGATTTTTTCCCTTGCATCTTGACAATCAAGTTGCTCATATGACAAAGAAGATCTGTGAAAAATGCAAAGTCCGAAAGCCATTCTGTATCTTTTGACATTTCGCACTCCACAGAACACTGTTTCTCATGGGAGAACAACACAATGTCTTTCAGCTATCAAACCTTATCGAAAACACATTCTGCACTAAGCCATTTTACTTTCGTGTAATACAGATCATCAGAGTATTCAGATTGCAAGGACTGAAGAAAATCTCGAAACTGCCTGTGAGTAAGCCCACGAGATCGAATAGTATTTATAAGCTTCACGATTGCTTCAAGCACGGGTTTCATATTCAATGCAGATTTACACAAAGCATCTTGATGTATAACACAATGTCGAAAAACAACGTTGTTCCCGGGATAATTTTGATTAGAGTCCAAGAAATCCAGATTTTTCCCCTGCCATATTTGGTGCTCCATCGGTCGTAATATTACATACATTTGTTATAGGCACTTTCAAAGTTAAAAGTACTTCCTAAAATTCACGAAAAGTATCACATCCCGTTGTAAGTCGCCTTTAAAGAAAACTCATGTTTGCCAGTTCCTCAGTAATTTCAAAGTTCTCATCAACACCTCTTATAAATAATACTACTTGAGTAGTATCATTTATATCCGTGCTTTCATCCATAGCTATATGCTTTGAAGACTGCTACAGCTTCATTGCAGATGAGACACACTGGTTTATCTCTGACAACCGTAAAAAAATATCTCCAGGTCTATTCATCATTAAAAGCACGGCACTCTGAATCAACTTTACGTCTTAGTAGCCATTTTGGGGTTGAAATATTTTACGAATAACCCAAGCAAGCACTAGCTACGCTGTACTTTAAATAATTTCACCACTATTGTCTCGCAAATAATTTCACTATATATGTCCGCAATCCTTCCATACGCAATCAATAATATTAGAACTCGCACCCAAAAGAAAAGGCCGCTGTCTGGAGCTTAAAATGCGCAGTCTGCCACATGTGAGGTCTAATTCACCTATGTTGGATTCCCATATGTATGTCTGCCGAGAACGAGGTAACGCCTGTTAACGCCAATCTACAGCTATAACTAACAAAGAACTTCCCCTTTTAATACTTGGCCTATTGAAAACTGTCTGTGCTTGCTATTTCAGTCGAATTATGTTTTGTAGAACAAAAATAGAAAAAGTAAAAAGATCATCAGACTTTTGAAAAAACGAAAGGAAAAAAATAATATTTAAACAAAGTAGAAAAGGAGATGGATATATAATAAATAAATATATATTTCTTTTAATTTGCCTCGGACCGGCAAATTAAAATTCTATCCGTGGGCCGGATAGAACCTTCCGGCGGGCCGTAGTTTGCCCATCCCTGGCCTACATGGACAACGGTCATCACATAAGTCTTACCACTTTTCCCAGTTAACATATAGTTTGAAATCCCCTGTTTTTCGGAGATATGTACGGGAATAATATTTGACCATTAAAATTATCCGGATCATGATCTTACTAAGACAGAGTCATAAACGAAACGACGCCCCCACCGAAGATGAGGCCCTGGGTCCGGGCCCAGCTGGACAGTGCCTTAAGTCTTCCCTACATATAAACAATCATGATTAGTCATGATACGAAAGTCAGCTACAGCACTACTTTTTGGGCAATCGGGGAGATGATGAATGAAATTTCTCCACGATTTTTCTTACGTTGGTTCTTTTAGTAATGGCATATATGCGTTATCTTAAGTGTTTGGGTGATCATTTATGAGAGGCGGACTAATAGCTAACTAGGGGCCTGATTAACGAAACAGCCTTTTATTTTAAGTTTTCTCAAAACAATTACCAAACTCATCAATTTTCATCCTATACTTTATTTTAAAATCTTTTTTTTTTAAATTAAATAATACTTGATTTTTTTTAAAAATATATATATATCCAGAGACGTTTGATAAAACTTTTATACTTAAAATGTATTTCTTTCTTTTTTTTTTTTTTTTGCTTCTACGATTTTATAAATAATGTGATGCTACAATTATATTAATTTTAAGTAATGCAAATTAAGACTATAAGTGTAGCTTTCTGCTTATACATGTCTAAAAATGTCCCCCAAAATTAAATTTATAGGCAGAGCAAGAGAGTTCTAGCAGCTTGTGTTCTCCCACACATTTTAGAAAGAAAGAAATTTCATCTTGATATACATTTGGTTCTCAATGTTTAAAAACGCTGGCAGGGGGGCGTAATTGGTTAGGCGCTGGCCTTGTGCACCCAAGTTTGCGGATTCAACCCCAGCCAAGTCGGTGGATTTTCATGATGTAAAAAATTGACAGCGTCCTTGTCGTATGATTATGCGATATGTTAAAGATCTCTAGAGTGCTTAGGTGCTCTAGGAAAAATTAAATTCCTCGTACAATTTCGCATCGTCAGAGCTCAGGTGCCTGCCTCTGGAGAGGAAACTGGGCGTCAAAACTATACTGTGACAATTGATATCCCCCTGTATGGTGCCACACTAATACCAGCTCCCGGAGAATGTACTACATCTGCAATGGTAATTACCAATCCACAACCCAAAGTGAAAGAAAAATGTTTAAAAATAGCAATATTATTATAGTAAAGTAAGTAATATGCTTCTGATGAGCTAAAATTTGCCTTATATTTTGTTGGTAAAAATGAAGAGGTATTTATGCCCATTCATACCGTAGTTCTATTTGTTTCTGAAGTTTTGTAGTATAAAACTGGTAGAGGATAATTACGATTTACTATTCAATGTGTTCATTTTTATTCTCTAATGTATATATTTATTAATGAATAGCTACTTAGGGAATATTTAAATAAAATCTCGATGAATTTTTTCTATTTTGGTCTGTACAGTTCCAATTTTAAGAGTAATATAATGAATTTTAATTGACTCTTTTTAAAAATTCCTCTACTTTTTTCTCCAGAGAATAAAAAAAAATCCCCTCCATTTTTTCCCTCTGACATTTTCTTCAATAATTTATTTTATTAAAACATAACAGTCTACATCACATTTATAGAGTTTTGTAAATAATAAATTTAAAAGAAAATTGGAGGTGAGATCATTTGAAGCAAATAATTAGCAGAGAATTTTTTATTTCATTTCCCATTCACATGCCTTCTATAGCCCACCTTCCTTCAAAGAATTTTCCATTTCACCTTGGGGAAACTGTAGAGGATATTTTCGAACTTTCTATTCGGGTGTGAGAAATATTTTAAGGGTCCATAAATATTACGTTTCACTGAAGGCGGAAGCGAATAAACCTTAGTAATATGATCCACAACAAACTCTTCCCTTCAATCACATTGCAAAACACTTGCGATTTCAAGTTTGGAACATGAGTTTCCTTATATCTGATTGAAAGAAAAAGAGTGAAAATCTTAAAATTTGACCTTTTTGATTGGTGAAACAGCAAAATGAATTTCCCACTTTTCAGGTCCACTTTTCCCAGCGACCTAGAAAAAGTAATTTCACTTCCTCGTCTGACGATCTAGGCCATAAAAACTTACAAATACTCGTTTTGGGGTGGCCTCGGGCACTGCACCAATTTAGAGACAGGAATCCATCTCCAAAAAACACCCAGTAATTCCCAAGCAAAAATGAAAGTGATGTACGGGGCGTGAAATGAGTAGTTACCTTCCTGGATTTCTTACGATTAAAATAATCCATGCAGCGTCATTAACTTTATATTAAATAAATAAAAAAAATTTCGACAATACTGCAGAAAATCTGAAATTCGATTCTGTTTCTCTGGACTCTTGTAAATTTCGAAAACCAATTTATTCACTGAATCAACAAAATTACAGCCCATAGAATTAAAATATCTTCTTGAGAAAGAGATTTTGAATTATATCCTCGACGGTTTCTTAAGAAGCACTGTAAGAAGCAATCAACTTATGAGCCTTCTGCACTCATTTTGATTTCTACAGGCTGTTATAGCTTCAGAATTTTTTCTAGTTTTCTACTCATATAGCTATCTTGAAAAATTCTTCAGAAAGTCTTCATTTCCCTTACTTTCTAGATCTTTTCATTGAAGTTAGTCTCAGAACATTTCAGCAGGTGAAAAGCATAGTTCTGTCAGTAATATTGTAAAACAGTACAATATTATCCGTTTTGACGCAATAAAGTTGTAGGGATATATGTATTTGATCTATAAAAATTCTATCCCGACAACTATTTTTTCATCAAGCGTTGTACACTCAAAATGGAATATGATTAAAATTTTGTGTGAAAGAAACTTCGGAAATAGGATAGAGCTAGATTAAAATGAAACAAAATAATAAAAAATGCTTATATCCAGCACACAATAGGACAAAATAAGCAAAAGATTAGTAAAAAAACCGTAAAATTAAGATTTTGGTAACTTTTCTTGCTTTATTTTGATATACAACCCTTCAAAATATGCCAAAACAAAACTAAAGATTAAGGAATGTATTCTTTGGGAATGTATTCCACAAGAAGATATCTCAGGAAGATCCCCCGTTTTTTGTGGCAAAAAATCACTCAACACACAATCTAAGACCAACAACAGCAAATAAATTTTTATTTAAATAATAAAAATCCAAAGAAGTTTTTAATTAATGACACTAGATATTTGATTCATAATTGTACTTGTACTACATATCTGTCAGTTATTTATATCTCACTCCTTTGATTAACTAGAGCACAATAATTGGAAGTGTGAGAGAATTGTCTTGAACGGGGGGGGGGGGGGTGCTAAAATATATGAGCGTATATTTCTCATTTAATTTTATAATTGTTAATCATAGGTGAAGTTAAAAAAACAATTCGAAAATTATCTTCACATTTGACAAGTTTTTTAATAAAAGCTACGCTAAGTCTGTTCGAATTAAAAGTGGGATAGTGTTTCATTATTCTAAGGAATAATGAAACACTATCCCACACAAATGATGATACATCCCCCTCTGATGTCTCACTCATTATAATTCTACATCGTGCACTGGAGTTGATGCATATCAAGTTTATCAAAGCTCGAAATTTTTTCCCCCGCTGACGTAGAATTTTAGGGTGGGGTGGCAGCCCAAGTGTTTCCCTAGTTAACTTGACCATGGATCAAAATTAAGAGGTCCCTCGTCAATAGCCCGAAGCTTAGATGTATGACTTTAATAAACTATCAATAAAACCACTCTTTGCCACAGATGAAGTTTGAAGACGAGTTCAAGTTAACTTTCAAGCAGCTATAGTTCTCCTTTTTCCAGAAAACAGGTGAAATCGAAGTTGTAAGCATTAAATTTTGATGAGTTGTTAACTCTCTTTGGCTTTTTAACTTGCAATCTTGTTAATTTTGGTGATGATTTAAAATTAACAAAAATCATTGGCAAAAATAAAAAGGATTTTCTACAACAAAATTTGAATTTATCCAGAAGACCACGGACTTGAAGCCTGTAGAGTATGTAAATTTCCCATCCGTGTCTGAACTTTTCGAGAGGCCGCGGTAGCCTAGAGGTAAAGGTAACGGGCTCGTGGTCACCGCGTCAAAAGTTCGAGCCTAGTACCGCTGAAGACCCGCTGTGTGGGGAAGCGATGTACGTTAAATTTGTCGAGAACTGAAACATCCTCCTGTAGGTGTGGCGTGGTAGTTAGGATAGGGGGTGCCAGTTCAGGTGTCGTCCTCTTTACTTGACCATGGTTCAAAATTTCGAGATCCATCGCCAAAAGCCCTCGAGTAGCTGAACAATGCCACGTTAATATGCATTCACTGAACTTTTCGATTTTTTTGCTTTTACATGCAACTATTTTAAAATGACATCTTTCTTTTTCATAATGGGGCATAATTACTCTCTTTTGGATACTGGTTGCTGGTCTACCTGGGGGAACTTAATTTAATTAACTTATATATCAGATGAGTTATCAGTTATTAATATTTTGAACATGAGTCGCGGACCTAACCAAAAAAAAACATTTAAATGAAAAAAGAAGAAATCAAAAAGCATACAAAAATAAAATCAATGTTATGGTTTAGTTTAAAGATTCACATTTATGTTTCATGGAATTGCTTTCTCATTTTAATATTTATTCTTGTGCGAAAACAGGAGAAAAAGATGGAAAATGCTAAACAATTTTATTTTAAGGGAAATAATACTCTGTTGAATAAAAATACAATTTTTTTGGTTGCTGAAATTTTTGTCGGTCATAAATTTCGATAAGTAATGTAGAAAAATTCAAGGATGAGTGACCTGTCCATCATAAAATGCGAAGTAAAATGTAAAAATGAATATATACCCTATTCTGTATTTACACTAACCTTTTTTCTCTCACGATTTTATTAATCACCAATATGAATTTCAAAAATAAATTTCATTTTTTTTTTCACTTTAGTTTGTTTATTGAATCGGAATATCGATCAGAATTCAAAGAAAAACATTTTGTATTAAATTTTTGTGTTTCCAAAAATAATTCATGGTTTCACAAATTCATGAGGAAAATTTCATTTTTATATGGGTGTTTTATTTTTCTTTATTTTATTCTGTATGCGTGTTTGTCTGGCATTTTCAGAATTATATAAATTCAAATAATCATCAAAATAGCTTTAATCCATATCTACACTCTAAGTTAGATGTCAAAAGTGAAAAAAAAAATACTTTATACAGAAGGTCCTTCGCACTTTATGGAAACGATTTTGATAGTTACTTTTTGTCTATAAATGCCGTATTTTTTGTGTCGATTTTCTTTTATCTGATTGCCATAATTCTTGACAATAGCTCTAGTTCAAATTTTCTAAGAAGGTAAACTTTTTTTTAGTACTGGCATGCCAATTTTACTCCATTCCTCTTGAACCGTTTTCCAAAGTCCGTTCAGTGTTCTTGGATGCTGTTTTCCCAAGTCTCGTTTTGATAAACCAAAAGCATAAAAGCCCATTGGAGAAGTGTCAGATGATTTTACAGGTATTTCATCCAATGGGATTCACCTCTGTTTCTGATTCTTTGCTAAATAAGCGGTGGTTGACTTAGACGTGTGACTAGAGACTTTGTCTATATGAAACTCAACTTTCTCACAATGTCCTTTGCATATAAAGCTGGAATTTCTTCTTCAAAAATTGGTTCTAAAATAATTTGCTAATTGTAGAGTGAATCAATTTTGGCTTTATTTGAGACATTTTTTATTTTTAATTTGCTGTTATAACAAAATCCTGCAACTATCATGTATCCCTTTGGGGACTTTTCTGTATACTGACGAAGCCATTTCCTACTGTCATTCAAGTTAGAGGATCAATAAAATACTGATCACCTTCTTTACAGCCACTTTAATATGATCATGCCTCATCGAGTGTTACCACAAATTTCCATTTCTAAGCAGCTAGGTGTTTTTCATATAATTTTCTACAATTTGTCTTTCTTTTAGCTATATGTTTTGGCAAAAGCAGATGAACTTTAGGATCATCTTTATTAAATTTAAATCTTTATGGATGATTTTAATTACAGTGCCGTAAGACTTCGTGTGTTAAAACCAGGGTATTTCATCGTTATTTAGGTATACATTCAGAATTTAGAGAAAAATATAACCTCAATTTTAGAGACATATTTAAAACTACTTTCCTTTCCCTGTACCATTCTTCATGGAGAGTGATGTGACTATTTAGATTATGTAAAATTATTCTTTGATTTTTGTGTTGTGATGCTACCTCTGTGTGTGCATACGTCGTCTGATTTATAAAAATGGTGTTATATGATTTAGAAGCATCATTAACATAAAGGTTAAAGCGAGTTGGTCCACGGATGAAGCCCTGAGGAACTCCAGCTTGGATAAATCTTAAATTTGAAAAAGCATGAGTTTATATATATATATACAGAGAAATTTCTGTTACTGACATAAGAATTTATTAGTGGGCGCGTGAGAAGTTGCTTTTGATGAGTTTGTATAAAAGCCCGATAAGCCGTAATCTTTCAATCAATCTAGATGTCAAGGAAAATCACTCCAGTTGCTTTCATCTGATTTTATAAATTGTTTTCAGCAGTTGGTGGGATATGGAACTCAGCCGTTGCTTCAGCATTAACATATCATTATCGACTTAATGTTTGTTTAGTCTATTTATAATTAAATTTTCGGCTAATTTGCTAAGGATAGGGAAGAGAGAGAGATCGGTCGATAGCTCTCCAGATAGGAGGAATCTTTAGCAGGTTAAATGGTTGGAATGACAGAAGCAGTTTTCCAAGCATAGCTAGAAAGTATTTTAGTTAAACATGTTATCTATGACATTAAGTAATGTGAAAATAGCTAGAAATGGGAGATTTTTTTTAGCTGGTAGATGTTTTTTTGCGAAGAGCCTTGACCGTTTCTCAAAGGAAACCGTCATCGGTATTCAGTAATATCAGAGATTCCTCTCACACCTTTTTTTTTTTGTCTTGTATGTGTTAACTTAAATTGTTATTTTGCTTTGCACTCCATTTAGTTCGCGTTTATAATCAGGATGCCTAATGAATTGCTAGGCTTTCTTTCCTTAAAAAGTTCTTTAAGCTCTCCTTGAACTAATCCTTGATCTGAGTGCTATGGAGGTTTTGAAGCTATTTTATGTGTTAATATGTGAGAGTATTAATATGAAAATCGATATCGGCAATATTTTAAGCGTTAACAGTTATGAAGTTTGCAGGATTCACATCAGTTCACTTAGAAAAACATTCCAGTTAGTATAAAGTTGTGGAGGAAACATCATTTTAATATGTTTATTAGTCAAGAAAAATAGTTTTTTTAGTATTGTGGTCCGAGCTTAGCTTGAGAAATGAGAATATTTGACAGAGAGAAAAAGAGAAAAATGTTTTTAGTAAGGACTAAATCGAGAATGGAGGGTGTACCACTGCCAAATTGGGTATGAGTAGGCTGGGTTAACATTACTATTCATAACATTATTATTTGGCATTGCCGAATAGTTTGTTTCCTCTAGCATTTATGCTAACACAACCCTAAGAGGGATACTTTGCGTTAAAATACCCCCGCATAATCATGATTTCCGAATTTAAATATATTATCGAAGTCTACTGGAAATGTAGAGAGAGAGTTCGTCGAGTCTGGAGTTTCGATACAACACGAGTCCTACTACCAGCAGAAATTTGCTATATAAAGGAGCTGATGCATGTTAAATCTATCGTACTCTATCTTCACGTTGGTATGGTTTGGTAGTTTGGAAAATGAACTGCCAGCTCAGATATCGTCCTCTTCGTTCGAACGAGGAACAAAATTGCGAGGCCCACCATCAATAGCTCTCGTGTTGTATCGAAATGCGACGTTGATCAAGAACCAATCCTAACTAAGTATTTTAAGATTCCCGGGGAACTTTCTTTATTTAGGTTAGTAAGTAAGTAAGGGAATGGGAATGGAATAATGGGAATTAGTCCTGATTCCCGTATGAGAATTTTGGGAATCAAGTCGGCAAGAGTGCACTTTCCTCCCTCCCATGGGCTTACATACTTTGGTAAATACATGTTTTTTTTTTCGTGCCCCAGGGATACTCTAGCGAACTTTCTCTATTTTTGACCTACATCCTTTTTCAACCGAGTGAGTGAGTAAATATTAACGTCGCACACTTTTCAGCTGCACGAGGGCTTTTGGCGACGCGGACCTCGTAATTTTGAATTATGGTCAAATGACGAGAACGACACCGGGCTGGCACCGCTCTCTCGTAACTACTACCCCACACCAATGGAAGGGCGTTTCAGCTCTCGACAGATTTAGCATGCATCGCTCCCCTACACGGCGGGTCTTCAGTGGTACTGGGCTAGAACTCATGACATGCCAGCCACGATCTGATACCTTGACCACCACGTCCCCCACTGTTCAACTACACGAAGGCCTTAGTACCACAGAGGACCCATCGTGTACAGGGGGTGATGCACGTCAAATCTGCAATAGCACAAAGTCTACAAACTGGCGTGGTGTGAAAGTGGGGGGCTTGCTCAGATGTCGTTCTTGTCTCTTGATCGTGGCTCAAAATTACGAGATCTGTCCTCAATAGGGTATGTGTTGCTTTAGAGGGCGATGTAATGAATGAGTGAATATTAACGTCACTCTGTTCAGCTATACGAGGGCTTTTGGCAACAGACCTCGAAATTTTGAAGTATAGTAAAGTGACGAGGACGACACCTGAGCTGGCACCACTCTCTCCTAACTCCCACACCACACCAACGGGAGGGCGTTTGAGCTCTCGACAGATTTAGCATGCATTGCTTCCCTACACGGCGGGTCTTTAGTGGTGCTGGACTCGAACTCATGACATGCCAGCCACGAGTCCGATACCTTCACCTATATGCTACCGCGGCCCCAGAGTGCGACGTAAATAAACAGTTACTCGCATTAAATGTTTTCCTGTTCTACAAATAATCATCAAATGAATTGTAAGTGCATGTGTATAAATAGATATAAAAGATTTTTCTCTATATATTAATTTCTCCTTACCACGAATTTCAACATTTATGTATGATTATGATTTAATTTTTGTTAAGAGCTACCATTTAGATTACAAGAAACATCTTATTAAAAATATTTAAAGCATTGTCACACATGCCAGAGTTAACATATATTTTTAAAAATCCAACCCTATAGAATTCTGCTGATAGACACTATATTCAATTCGGCTGTTTATAACTGTTTTATTCCATATAATCGAACAAAATTCCATTGGATATGTCCTTCATCTAAATAAATAGCTTAACGCTAATGACCGTTGTCCTTGACCTCATTCAGAGAATCTAGGATGGAATCTATCTCTGGTAATGAATTAATGATATGACGCCGTTTTCCCGAGTGTCTCGCTAGCACTAGTAATACTTGTTTTACCGTTCAGTACAAAAAAAGGAAAGAGTTTTATTCTATCAAACTTTTGCTTTAAGAAATTTGAAGGTTTGTAACGGAAATAACGATCATTCAAAAAATATTTAAATTTTGGCTTAATCTTAAAATATTTATTCAACAATCTCTGTTTCAAATGTCGACTAAACATTTACTTTTCAAATCTTAAAAAATCTTTCAAATGCTAACCTATCATCTTCTGAACAACATTACTGAAGAGTGTTCTTACGATAAACTACTATACACTTTATAATATAAATAGAGATTAACCAAGTAATAATCCGAATGGAGTGAAATTGTATCTGCTCATACCCTACGACCGGGGTGGGCATTAAGTCGATCCCGATCGACCTGTGGACCGCCAAGGCATTTTGGGTTGATCGCATGAAGATTAGAAGTTCGTAATTATGTACCGTAATATTCAAGATTGGTTGACAGTATACAGACTAAGTCTTCTAGTGATTATAACTACGAGAACTATCTTTAAAGAAAAATGTTCTTTTTTAATATATTTTGAATTGCTTCGTAACACAAATGCAACATTTGATATTATTATATTTGTGGTTAGTATTACATTTGAATCTTGCATTTTGCTTTAAACACCGTCTTAAAAGTGTTTTTTTTATGTATGTACCAAGTAAGTGCATATTCCGTATTTATTATTGTTATAATAAATATTGTAGACCCTTCTCTTAGCTCACCGCACCTACACCCCTAGGTAGATCGCAACCCCTTTAAAAAATTAGAAGTAGCCCGTACCCAGGAAAAGTTTGCCCACCACTGCCCTACGATGTAGTAAATGCAAATAATTAACTTTTGGCGGACCAGCTGGATTTCCAATGCAATGCAACGGAACATCTGGATAGTGTATAAAGCAGAGGATATTCCAATGTTTATATGTAACATTAACGTCTATGGGAATGTGGTTCTGTCCAACAACGAGGACTGTGTACTGATGCCTCACAGACGGATTCACGAATATTACAAAAAAAATGTAACCATTTGAAAAAGGACGTGCAATTGGATTCAAATATGCAGGTGATCAAATCACACGATCGCTCAACATATGGATCCGAGCGATGTTACCGTTCGACCATGGCGACAAAAATGGGCAAACTATATACTGGGCGTCAACAAGATAGTAACGTGAGAACACAGTAATCGGAGTTTATGGTCTCTGGTCTATTCTTATCAATGATCTTCGATAAGTGGCTCAGCAAACGAGAACGAAGGTCAAGAAAAACATAGCTAGCTCTTCACAGTTTCACATCGCCAGGCGCGTCTGCAGTGATGTCGAACGCATTTGCACTGGAATCTCCTAGATTGGAGTGGAATTATTTTTATCGATGAGTTCCTTTCGAATTTAGCCTGATGACAAACGAAAACACCGACGGAATACTCATCCGATTGCCATCCACTACATTGCTTGACAACCAAAAGTTATGGTATGGGGTACTGTTTCATTTGGTAGCTCCCCCTTCCTTTGGTTGTCATCCGTGACACCTTTCCACCACAAGGGTACGTCAACAAGATTCTACCCCCCTCCCTAGTGTGCCATTTTTTTTATGGGGCCCTTGTGGCTTACATTTCTACAGAATAATACTCTGCAGTACACGACACGCCTTTCTACAGTTTGTCTTCATGCTTCGCCAACATTTTTCTCACTAGAGTCATTGTTAAATCTCTCCCAAATAGAATCCGTTTGAACACTAATAATGTCATGGGATCATGATGATCTTACTCGCTAATTTGTGTATGGCAAGCAATTTCGTAGAGAAACATCCAAGAACTAGGAGAGTCAAGCTCAGTTCGTAACAGCTTACATCGGGAAAACATCTTGAAAAAAATATTTATTTTTAATGGTCCTACTAGCGTATCGTAACCGGTACAAAAACATCCAATCAACCAAATTTTTTTTTCGACCCAGTCATTTTGATAACTCTTTCTTAGTGAGAATATAATGTTACAGGATGTATTTTTTGTGAAAATATATTCCTAAACTTTTTGGAACATTCTCTAGAATTGATTGTTGATTATAACATCGCATTCAGAAGTAACAAGAGGATTGTTGGTGGAATGTCCAAGGAGACCGAGTTCCCCCCCCCCCAAAGTTTGAAATTATAAACCAGTCTCGGGAAGCAACCAACCTCTATTGATCAAAACTGCCTTCTGTAAGAAAAAGCTTCAATAGAACTTGTTTAAACAGGAATTATATAGTTTCAAAGTGTAAAGCTATGGAAAAGAAACAAAGTGTATATACACCAAACAAGAAATATTTAGGGTAAGAGAAAAAAAATTACATTCAGAGGTGAAAAGATATCCTACAGATGTATTCAATAACAATATGTAGATAATATAACTCTCCCTACAACCAAGAACAAAACTATTTTCTACAAAAAGGCAGTAGGAACTCGTCAGCATTTCATTATTCTTATTTTTCCTTTATGAAATTCTGAATAATCTTTTGTTCGGATGACACCACGAGGTTCATAGGGGCGAGGATTCGCAGGACTTATATTTGTATTTAATTTAAGTGCAGTTTAATGTGTCTGATTGTTTATTAATGTGTACTTCAAAGTAACACGAGAGTTTTTGGTGACACACTTCGTAGTTTAGAACTATGGTCATGTGACGAAAAGAATACCTACGCTGTTATCCCAGTCTTCCGTACCACGCCAACGTGAGGAATTTGAGTCCCCACAGATTTAACGTGTACCAACTTCTATACACAGCCGGTCTTTAGCAATATCAGGGCTCGAAAGGAGCAAAGCCAATCAAGAGCTTGTGAGCATGATCAATCGGCTACCGCGGCCATTTTCAGATAAACGGACGCAAGTGACAATTTGAATATTGATTTAAAACAAATTCCCCGCGTTTCGCTATTTTTTCCCTATCCATAAAGTATAACAAAAAAAAAAATGCACCGTATTTTTTTTTTATTCATCAGGTTTTATCTGTGGAATTATTTGTTTTTATCCTTTCACATAAAGAAAAGAAAAATAATTCAAGCCTTTTTAACATAAATAATGAAAAAAATTCTATCAGAATACTAAGCCTCTCCCAGTACGTAATAAAACTGTAATTTATCAACGCTTCAAAATCTCATACATGCTGAAACTATTTAATTTTTTATCACATTTAAAAACCTCTCGTCTCATGTTAGATATTAGTACCGTAAAAAATATACTTTATAATTTTAAATCATGATTGGATAACTAACTCAACGCTCATATGAACTGGTATCTTTTTAGCGGATTTCCGCATCATGCATGTCATACAAAGAATTTGAGGCCATAATAGATGAAACGTGCAGCAGTTTGTCTTTTTTTTTTTGCTACAACTACTGATTTCTAATACTTTTAGATGTATAATGTGATGATAATTTCAATGCGAAACGTGTGACTTACAAGCAATTTTGCTCATTTTTACATAATTCCTCCTGTTTTGTTTTACGGCTGCGGTGGCCGAGTGGTCTAGGCATCGGATCATGGCTAGCGTGTCATGAGTTCGATCCTAGTACCACTAAAGATCCGCCTTGTAGAGGAGCGATGCACGTTAAATCTGTCGAGAGCTCAAACGTCCTCCCGTTGGTGTGGTAGTTAGGAGAGGGGTGCCAGCTCAGGTGTCGTCCGCGTCACTTGACCATGGTTCAAAATTACGCAGACCGTCGCCAAAAAGCCCTCGTGTTGCTAATCAGTGCGACGTTAATATTCTCTCACTCTGTTTTGTTTTCATAAAATGGACTCTTCAAGAGTTTTACTCTCGGAGTTTTCTAAATTTGTTTGTACTTAAATTTAAGTTTCGATATTAATAAGTATGTCTTATCCGGGCATTTTTTTCTGTCAACCAACCATCAAACGATCATTTTGTATGTATATTTCCCCGGTATAAATTTTTTTATCTGTTTTCTTCTACTAAAAACATGCCTTGTTGAATCATATATAAGCTGTTGCACATTACATAAAACTTGGCCACGATATATATCATTATGCCGTACTAAGTTGGGAAGCGGAGATGCTAACTCAGATAATGTCCTTGTTACGAGGACTGTCGACAATAGATCTCGTGTTGTTCTCATGTGGCGTTAATTCAAAATTTACAAATTTTATATAATTACTTTCCTTTTTATTCTTTTCCCAGAATTAAGTCATTATTTTCTGTTAGAGTAAAATATCATGAAATTCAACCAAAATCTCTTCGCAGTGTTTGTTAACTAGCATTAAATAAAATGGTGAACATTGATGTCCTCTTTTTTTTTTTTTTTTTTATTAATGCTTTTCCAATAGTAGGGATGACTACACTGATATTTTCCCGGTTATCGTAATTATTTACTTTTCTTAAAAAACCTTTTATACTATTCCCTACATTTACTAAATTGTTCTTTGGATTTTTTTTAATCTGTATTATATAATTTTCGAACAAATGTATTGATATAGATATAACTCACTATAATTTAATATAACTCATGTAACGCATTTGATATCTGTTGCACGTTTAATTCAGTCTCGGAAAAAAAAACTTTTACTTCCACTATAGACTTTCGCTTACGTCTGACACAAGCCTCTAACATTTGACCAATCAAAGAGAGTTACGAAAGATTAAGGAGGGTAAAATAGGTTTCGTTTCTACTACTGCTGTCACACAGTTTTCATTCTCCTTTTCGCTCGTGCTTTTCTGTGTGACGAGTTTTGTTCCTCTCTTGCAGAAGAAATAAACCGGCATTTGTGGATTTCTGTATTACTATCAAAGCCTTACCTGGAGATAGTGCTTTTAAAGCTTCATTATGTGTGGTGAGTTTTAGTGCAGTGTGTGTTTTTTTGTCTGGTATAGGCGCTTAGTTGAAACCGAAACCAAAGAGCTGTCAAAATTTACATTCATTTGTATTTTGAAAAAAATCCTCACGAGCATTGTTTTATGCCACTGAACTTATTTCTTCAATGTTAAACTATGAAATTTATAGTTAGTAATATGGCTTCTAAAAAGATAATGCTGATAAAAATCAAATGTGCATCTCCGTAAAAAAAACTCTACAAATGTTCGTGCCTTTCTTCAGTACATAAGAACGAATCGTGAGAGTAATGAAACCAATTTGACTCTAAAAATAATTTTGAAAAAAACTGGATTAGTTTGATATATTTAATACTCTTTCAGTAATGCAGTTAAAAATTGAACACTACCCCCCCCCCTTTTTAAAAATACTTAACTATACTTCCCTTTTTATCGCAAAATTTACTAATTTTGTGTATTGAAATGCTACCAATGTATGTGTTCTCGGAAGTCTCCCCTTGTCTCTATAAAGCTTGACTATGTACTTTTCTTTTATTAAGTTGGAAGGCTTGATATTTTTGTGAAATATTGAATTTCTCTCCTTGTATGCTGTCAAATATTCTTTTGCTACTGTACAAAATTTTGGTATTAGGTGGGATTTTTGATCAAAAATTATTAAAGAATAATTAACATTTGGTATATCTGATTATGAGTTGCGTTGATAATCTTTATATTCTGATATTCCTGAAGAAAAGCTTTATTTTTTTTGAGTAGTAACTGTAAATACTTTATTGCTTATCCCCAGTTTAGCTTCTGCATCAAATTCTATTATATAGGGACAATTCAAGTTAATTTTAATCTTATTTAAGTAATTTCTTTCTTGGGTCTAAGGAAGAAACTAACATTTTGATCCATTGAATAAAGGCTTGCCAGTCTTGTGTTAAAATGAATCTTGATTGTAGGAGTTCTTTATATCTACTGCAAGTGAAAAGGAAGAACTTCTAAGTGTGTTCATGAAATAACCTAATGCACATGTGCTTTATAATTTCTCTTTAATAAAAGTCATTTTTATAGTCTACTGTATATGGCTTTGATAATTGTAAGAACCATTTTCAATTCTATTGAAACTCTCGAAGTATATTATTAAAGACATTAAATTTTTCTCTTGATAATCTTATTCAAATGAAATTTCTGCATTTCTAAAAAAATCAAATTTGTAATATACAAAGAATGTCTGTTTTTTAAAGCTATCGTTACCATCAGTCTTCTATTTAAATTTATTGGAATTTCATTGAGAACAAGATTTAAATTCTAAAATGAGTTTTTTTTTTTATTTTTTTTAGGCTTGATATTAAGATTCCAATATAATTCGTATAGGAAGAACTTTTCCTGAAATTTAAACTTCAAGAATTAAAATGAACTTGAATTATAAGTTATGTATGTCTTTGTCTGTTTTAAAAACACTTGTTGAATGTTATTTTTAATTGAACTTGTTATAAAATACTAAAATATATACCTAGTGTCATAAATTTGAATTATTAAACTTGTGAAATTTTCATGCAAGATCCATTATAATAATTAAATTATGATCTTGTATAAGTTTGGCTTTCTAAATTGATGCTTGCTGTTTTATCTCCTAGGGATTTTTGCTTATCTGAACTACTTGGAACCTCGTACAAGAAAAGAAATCTTGGAATTTCTTATAAAAGGCTTGCAGCGTCTAGAATACAGAGGCTATGATTCAGCAGGTAAATCTTTACGTAATGTGTTGAGTTTTAGGGCAAGTTTATCGGAGCTAATCTTCGGGTTATGGACTGATGTTGAAATATTAAAATGTATACTTAATGGGAAAAATTAAGAATTGGTGATTACTTGTCAAATGTCTTTTTTAGTTATTGACAGTGGTGTAACGTGCGCCCCTGCACTAGGGGCCCAAAGCCTGACTGATGCCATGAACGTAGATTTTCTCAAAGTTCGCTTCACATTTATCAAAACCGAATTTTTAAGCTGATTTTCCAATCGGCGATCAAACATTATTCATTCATCATCAAAACTTTCATGTGCTCATTGCATATCTTTAATCCTACAGCCAGATCAAAGAAACCTTTTTCATTTGTTGTAATCCAGGCAATGAGATACTTTTTCTTTAGTGGGTTTTCTTTTTAAACCTTAATTACTAACAAATGAAACAGTCAGACGGAGAATCGGATAAAATGCTAGGAAGATACAAAAATTTCAACACTGCTATTATTACTGTATACATTACATTAGCAGTACGGAAGGGGACAAAAAGATATGATTTACTTTTTAAGAAGCAGCAGAGAAAATGTCCCCCTCCCCCATGTGTTTCAATTCCATTTAGCAAAGTCTTAAACATCTGTTATGCTTTTTTCAAGTAAAATAGTATTACGATCGTTGGAAAAGCATAGAGCGCATTTTAAACGAGAGCATTGGATGATGTGGGTTTATGAGTATTCAGTCAAATGAAGCATAATGGAATGCATCTGTTTATTTCATTTTCATGAAATCATTTTTTCTTCATACAAAGAACTCTCCTTATTAAAAGTTGCAGTATTTACGCTAGAATGTAATGGAACTTAAGTGAAGTTCATCTCGGGATTCAGAAATGAAGAATCGGGTATAAGTGATACTTTTTCTTTTGTAAGAATTTTAAATCTAAAATTATTTTACGGTGTTCGTTTTTATTCAAGTTCCCAGGTTATCTATCGTTGGAGATTTCCAGTTTGAATAAATATTATAAATACTCTAATGTTATACATTATTTACTTCGTTTACTCACTCTGGTTGATTTTGCATTCAGAAAAAGTTTAATGATAAATATTTTTACGTGATGTATAAAGGTACATTGTTATGGTTTGGCAATCCTTTGTATGTATATATACTTGCTG
This sequence comes from Trichonephila clavata, assembly GCA_019973975.1. Taxonomy (NCBI): domain Eukaryota; kingdom Metazoa; phylum Arthropoda; class Arachnida; order Araneae; family Nephilidae; genus Trichonephila; species Trichonephila clavata. Next base: position 157,775 of record BMAO01030510.1, read on the forward strand.
GAAAAGAATGTTCTTAAAGACTAATGAGAGAAGATAAGCTCTGAAGAAACCATTAGACTTGATAATTCAATGCCGAAACAACTTCAGGAAGTTTTCGACACATGGGGTTATCCAACCAGCTGTTAAATAGCTCACTATCCTTTTAAAATTTTTAGTTACTATTGAAACGGTGAACGCAGACTTTTCTACTGGATTTTTGTTGGTATTGCTGTATACCTGTCCTTATTTTAAAAGTTATGAAAGCAAACATAGTTCACTTTTGTTTTTCTCAATACTTGGAATGAACTAAATAAAAATTTTAAATTCTGGTTTTTAAAATTTTTTTCGGGGGTTTATGTAAGCAGTACTAAGTGAAGCATACTTTCTAGCTAGTATACATTTCAAAGATCCAGCTTGGGGCCCAAGACCTGACCTTGCAGTGGGCCTAATTATTTTCAGTTGTGCCACTGATTATTGCATTATTTTAAATTCTGTGTTTCAATAGTTTTTGATTACATATCTCGGAGCTACTTGTGCTGTCAAAATCTTTAGATGCCTGTATCAAAATTAATCTACAGAGCTTCATAGTTAAGAATTTAATGTGTTGTAGAAGATGTAAATTTCTAATTTTCAATGACTGATAGTTTTAAGAGAAGGAACGAGCATTAATTGGTAATTAAACTACAAATATAATACTAAATGTGTTTCTAAATTTTATTAGAATAAACTAATTATGGACGACTATACAATGCAGAGTGATCAGATGCCATGTTCTGGAAAAGGATCTTGGTTGATATGCTGTGCATGTTACTTTTATTTCTATAGCAATTGCCTGCTATTTAGCACATCACTAGTGATTTTATGTGTACTTTTCAGCCCAAGTGGTTAGCTATATTGAATGACTTTCTTATACATGGAATGTTTAAGATGACATGAAACTAAGGCTGTATGTAATGAATTAATAGACTTAATAACATTGTATGCATATATTTAGACTAATTATACTTGTGTATAAAATAAATCTAAATTATCCAAGCTTTCAAATCTGAATATATATAGGAATCTTTCAAGCTTAAGGCCTTGTTTTATCTAGTTAGAAATGGATAAAAGGTCTGTAAAGATTCTTGTGTAGAACTCTGAAACTGTAAACTTAAAGATTGTCTAAACATAATAGCTTTTTGTTTTAGACTTGAAAATATAACTAAAAAAAAGTTTAAATTGACTTGTTTTGATGAACTACTTGGTTTCTAAAATAGATTTTTTTAGCTTTTTTAATTCTACTTAAGTTCTTAATGGGGTCTTGGATGAATTAATATATTAAACTGATTATCTAAGTTGCATATCATCTATATATTCTCAATGTTTAAGTGATATTTTGAAGATTTTAAACTGTATTGTTACTAATACCATCTGTGTGGTATTGGATTGAGGTCCACAATTCATTGCAGCAAAGGGCCAGATGTATGCCTGTTAGCTGTAGCTTTGAGCACCATACAGGCAATAGTCTTGGCTCTTTTGGTTCTACCTCAATTTTGAGGGAGAACACATTAGGTGCAGTCGGGAGAGGCCTTCCACCTCTGTGGCTCGACTGCTATTTAGAGTGCCCCCTTGCAAAGACTCTATACATTTATAAACATCCATGCCTTCTCCGGGATTCAAACCCAGGCCCTATCCTATGGCACAGCAGTCAGTATAGCTAACTACTGTACTGGATGTGCGACTTAAAATGTATTTAATTTGATAAACAAATTGTTAACTCTCAAATTTTACAGGTGTTGCTATTGATGCTGATGCTAATGGAGACTCTATACATATTATTCGAAGAAGTGGCAAAGTGAAAATGTTGGAAAATGAAATTTGGAGTAAGTTATCTTAGAGAAATTTAGAAGAGTTTTTATTTATAACCTAGAAAAGTTTTCAAAGCGTCTAAATGTAATTTTATTACTTATTCGGTAGTATTGAAATATTAGAACTTGGGCATTTAATTTTCTACAATTTCATTATGGGCTCGTATTGCTAATATTCTAATTTTTATGCATCAAGCACATAACAGATCTTGGGAGGATTATAGAAGCTATTTGTTTACTAGGAAATGTCAAACGCATGAGTCAAATCTACTGTTTTTTACTTTCTCTCGTAAAATAAATTAAAGGAGTATTGATGCATGTTTTTGTTAAAATTAAAATGGGTGTAAAATTCTTATTGTAGTAAATATTATAAGACTGTTTATTTTACTAGAGACATTTTCATAACTTTCTCTTGTAACATGAACCTGTCTTATCCTTTTAACTTTTGTTATTAAATTTAGACTAGAGTTGGTATGTTCGTCTTCTAAAAAAGATTCAAAGTTTAAGGGTACTTATTTTCAATCTGTCATATTTAAAGTTTCATGTAGTTATTTTTTAAAGTGTATTACGAGTCTTTATAAACTATACCTAAATTTTTCACTTCTTAAACCACTTCTATTTTAGATTAGTCCTTGAAAAAGTGCCTTTTTGTGAAAATCTCTTGCACATATAAAAAAATTACTTTTATCATAACCATAAAAGGCAAAGTATAGTTCTTAAAAAAGTTGGATTTTATAAAATATTGTAACTTGCAATTGGTTAATACAGCTTTATTTTTTTCTCTTTGCCTACTGCTGTCAAATGTATATATATTTTGCATGGGTTTTGTATCAAAGACAAGAAAATGCAAGAAAGTTTGCAATAAACTTGCATGTTGTAATGTTTCCTATGTAAATATTCTTTGTGAACCTTTTTAATATTGGTATTTTGTAATTTTCAATATTGAACTAGAGTGTATTTTATTGTCGGTGCTTAGTACTTTGTTTCCTTTAAGTAAGCTTTTTAGTCTATTACAATGAAATTCATGCATGTACTTGGAAGATGTTGGTTTTTTTCTCTTTTAAAATTTACAAAGCACACTAGACTCCATAATTTTAGAATGATGTATTAATGAGTTTGTGAATATAATGTCATATGCTATTACTCTGTGGTAAGCCAGCTTTCTTTTGTATGTTAATTTAAAATTTCATTATATAATCATTCTAATCGGTACTATCTAAAATTATTTCGACTTGTACTTTAAATTAAAATATATTTAAAGTTTTTACAGCAGACTTTGGAATTATTCTAATTATGAATTGCATATAAAAGATTAATAGATGTAAAAATACTAACTTGTATTTAATAAACATTCTCCTTAGATTCCACAAAGATCGACTTTGATCAAATGTTTGACACCCACGTTGGAATAAGTCATACCAGATGGGCGACTCATGGAGCTCCAAGTGCTTATAATAGCCATCCACAAAGATCCGATGAGTCAAACTGTAAGATTTGACTTTATACTTTAAAACTCTACAAAGTCGTGAACATGTTGGGAGCCTACATTAAAATAAAACTTTTAGTCCAGGTTCGCATAAGATCCACCAGAGAGATGGAATGAAGCTCTTGTATATTAAAATTAAGTCTCTTACTTATGCTCTTTTCATGAAGTATCTTGCTTTCGAACATGCATACAAAGTATTGTCACTGAATAGTTCAACATTGAATCCATTCCCAATAATCTAATACAATTTAAAGACATGCAACTATTGTCCTGTATTATGAACTTTATATGTACAGCAATTAAAACAGTTCATTGAAATGAGCCTTCCAAGATTTAGATAATTATTTCCTGATCAAAATACTTGCCATGTAGACCTGTACTTGGTAGGGTTTTTTTCTTGTTAAATAGCACTGTTTAGTAACTTGGGGTTCTGTGATCATGATAAACTCCCCCTTTTTAAGTGTATTCTGAAGTTTTCGCCTGATTTTCCTTTTTGCAATTTTAAAATATATCCAAAAAGGTTAAAAGTCTGAATTACAGCTGTAATATAGAATTAATTTTCTTTCTAATGTAGATTAGAAGTAATTTTATAAAAAAAATTTGAAAGCTGTTTTATAAGTTTGAAATTTCTTTACAGTTCATATTGCCTGTTATATAAAATCGGATCAAACGATTGGATCTGTTTTTCTAGAGTACTAACCTTGTTGGATAATATATTGAGTGCATCTTCCTGCCAGTGAAGCCGATTTTTTTCCTGGACTATAAGACGCACACAAGCTTGCCAGTTATTTGGATCCAATAAACATTGAAAATTTATTAACAAAATTGCGGAATGATCTATGATTAAAAGCTTGTTATGCAATAAATAAGCAAATGAAGCTATTCATAAAGTTTCAGTATCAAAAGATGAATAAACTTGAATGACATTCATATTTCCTGCATATAAATGTGAATTTCAAAACTTGTTTACTAATCTGCATATGGAAATGAATACTGAAGACTATTTTGTATAAAAGGAAATTGGTACTTAAAATGTATTGTTGCTTTCTTAATGTTGCAATGTAGTATGTCTAGTATTGGCAAATTCACTAATTTAAATCTTCCCAAAATTAAAAACCATTATTTGTGCTTCTTTTAATGCTTTTCTTGATGGAATTGTTTCTATATAAAACTTCAAGGATTAATTATGCAATATTCCTTTATTAGTGTATTGGATTAGTATAACACATCCATTTATAAGTTTTTTATTTTTATAATAAGTCTTGTTTATACTTAAATAGTATGAGATTTCCAAGAAGTCTGATACAATTGGATTTCAAGAAATTCGGAGATTGCTAAGCTTCAGTTTGTTGCTGAAGTTTTAATTCGACACAGAATAGTAAAGTAGTTTGTCTCTGAAATTTTAGTAAGTTCCTTTAAATAGAAATGTAAAGAAAATTATCTTGAATAAATGTGTCAATATTTACAGATTAACAGAATATTGTTGTAATTTATAACTTTAAAGTAAAAGTTCAGAAAAAGAAATTTAACTGAACTTGTGCAACTTCAATATGTGAAGACTAAATATTTGCTATGAAAAGTTGCATACAATTTAATATGAATATTGGTACACTTAAAATTGCATTACAAAAAAATATTTATCTAGCTTCTAGAATGGATTTAATGAACATTTTTTAACTAAGCAAGTTTATGCTTATACTTGAATTTATATTCTTTGACATTTCTTGCAGCTTTTGTTGTTGTGCATAATGGAATTATAACAAACTACAAAGAAGTCCAAAAATTCCTGGTAATTTTTTTTCTAGTTTCTCTGTATGTTTGAAATATTGTTCATGAGTAGATTTTTATAACTTAAAATATGCTATTGTATACTATTTAGCTTCTCTTGACTAGCTCCAAACTATACATAACTTAAATAGGCATGACAAATGCTTTTATTAAAGTATGTAGTGATGAGAAATGGTTTTAAAACATGTCTTTTTTCTCTTGTGCAGTTTATACTTGTAGGTAATTTGGAAGGTTTCAGTTATACAAAATATATTATTGAATTGAACAGAATAACACTTGTTTAAATCTTGTTTAAGAAATCTGCAAATGTGATCTTGTACTAATACTTATACACTTCAGATCTAGTTAAATTTCTTTACCTAAAATATTCATTTGGTGCTTCTAAACTTTTAATCTTGGCTTTATAAATATTTAATTGGCAAATTAATTGGAACTTTCGATATTAATTTGTGAAGATTTGAAATTGAGTTTATTTTTAACATAACACAATTGAGTATATATGCAAGTAAAACTATATATTATGTTGTAAAGTAGTTTTTGCTTTAAAACTTGTACTACTAAGATGGATAATGCAGAAATTGACAATGTTTTTAAACTGTATCAAATTGGAGATACCAATTTGTTCCTTTCTTTTAACCATATTTATAATTGGTCATGGAATTTAAGTTTTAGAATCAAACATTTAAATACTAAAATTCTCGAAGTAAATCCTGAATCTTGGTTAAAACTTGGTTTGATTAAATTGTTTCCAGGGGGATAGATTCTGGAAATTCTCATTAAATGTTTATTGAATCTTTCATTCTAGTTGAATCATGGCTTTGAATTTGAATCCCAAACAGATACTGAAGTAATTTCCAAGCTTATTAAGCATATTCACAGCAATAACCCTCACTTGTCATTTAGGGAACTTGTTGAACAAGTCATCCAGCAACTGGTAAGTTTTTTTCTTGTGTTGATATTTAATGAATTGCATGAAGCCGTTGTTTTATCTCTTAACTTATTTCAGGAAGGTGCTTTTGCTCTTGTTTTTAAAAGCAAATATTATCCAAAGGAATGTATAGCAACAAGGTAGGCTTGAATTTTTAATTCTGTAAAAATTGTATATTTTTTTATGGGAAATATTAAACCTTATTCATAAAATTTACTGGCTCTTTTGTTTCTATGTTTTAAAGAGGTGTTAATGGGACCTACAATATATATATAGCTCCTCTCATTAAACCAGATCATATTGACTTTAAAAGAGGACTTGATAAAGTGGAAACCAGAATTTACCTAAGCAGATTCATGTATTAAGTGAAATGAGCTTACCTTCAAGTTTCAAGGTGATAGTGTAAGCTTCATAAAAATGAAGCAATGAGTTCAGCATTTCTTGTCGGAATTAAGCTTAAAGAGTATATTATTGAACGTCATTTTTCTCTATTTGTGGGAGATCTGCTTTTTGAAACTAGGTCTGAATACTTTGACTACTGTGGTATTACCAAAGTCAATCTATTTGGTTGCATTGGGGGGGGGGGAAGCAGATGTAATATATTAAGATATATTAAGAGGAACTGATCAGAATAGAGGCATTTACAAAGATCTTAAAGTTAAGAAATTGATGTCAACAACTTTGAATTTATAAATACATGCCTGTTAATCCTGAATTATTGAATATCTTGGTAAGTTTTTATTGCTTTTCCTAGTGTAATAAGGAGCTTTTCAATACAATTGCCAATCTCAAATGGGGGAAGAAAGACTGGACACTACTAAACACGATTTAAGGTTAAACCTGGGAAGGTTGAATTTAAATGTTTTAAAGTAGCTTTATAACAGCTGCCAAGACATTTAAGTTGATAAACTTGCAAAAAATTTAATATTGGGCAAACAGGGGTCCACCGAAAAACATGGCGAGGGGCCAGAGACAAATGTATGGTAACCTCGGCTCTAGATCAAGGGTCGGCAGACTTTAGCGACGAGTCAAGCTGTCGGTAAAGACTACTAAGGTAGCGGAGCAATTTATCATACTCGTGGACATCGTGAAAGGGCATCCCTTTCCCGTAGCGATTGAGACTGCCTTGCTCTATCCAATCTCTTAGTACAGTGATCCCCAACCTTTTTACTGCCGCGGACTGGTCAACATTTGATAATTTGACCACAGCCCGTTGAGAGGGGACGTTTTTTGTTTATATTTTTGTTTTGATATAATTTTAATTCTATTTAAACAAGCCTTCATTATAAAATACAATCGCATAAAAAATGAGCATAAAGAACATGGAATGTAAAGCGATTTTCATAAAAGGTCGTGCATACCAGAGATTTACACCACAGTAAATAAAATGAAAATAATTTAATGTTCCTTGTGCGTCCCGGTGCTATTTGATCCACGGACCGTTACCGGACCGAGGGTTGGGACCACTGTTTTAGTAGATATAACTGTTCTTAAATGCATAGCGACAGAAGTCTGCAGTCTTCTTACCCTTGCCCTGGATGAAGTTTCGGATTTCCTATTATCCGGGCTTTAGTACCGAAAACTATAACCTTCGGTAAGCTATATAATCTAGAGCTGCAAAAAGATTGCAGATCTAAGCATTCTGCTAGAAAACGCAAGTCTTGAAGGGTGTACAAAACAATCCGCGCACATGATCCCAGAATAAATACACTATCGGCGTTTCATGCAAACAATACAGCGAGAAGAGTTATAAGCCTTTCGATTTCCCACAGAATATTCGTTGAGGTTTCGCAAATAGTATACACTTGACCTATTGTCGTTTGCACTATTTTTTTACGAGGTTCTTATTAAGTTTACCCTCTCGTAATTGAATATCAAAAGTAACTTTCATAATTTTATGTCGTCGATTCTTGGATCAATGTAGCAAAATGCACAAAGATTCCAATGTGGCCTGCAAACTTTCGGTTGTGCCCCCTTTTACACCTCGAGGGGACTAGTCTGCTTTAGGATGAGCAGGGCTATTTCAATCCAATAAATGTCTCTCCTTTTCACTGTCAATGGACTCGATTCATCTGACGTCGTAATACGCTCGACAAATTCCCACGTATTTGATTCAACCGATATTTTGATGGCACTTTCGGATTTGCATCTACTGTCGTATAACAAAATGAGTCAACGAATTCGTATGAAGGGGGAAACATGCAGCTTCTGTTGATCCAAGGGTCAGAGCACCAAGTAGAAGTCTGTCTTGGTTCCAGTGCCTGCTGATTTTAGTTGGACATTAGAATATCGAACCAAGCCGGTAGTGGTATCTGTATCGAAATGCCTCGGGGGGGGGGGTTGAATTGTCCCTGAAAAATCGTAATCCAGATTTTTGCTTTGTTTTCAAAAGTGAACTAATAACCATAGACGCGGGACTCGAGGCCATTCTACCCAAGAATTACGGTGATCTTGGGATTATCTCGGATAGCCGTAGTTCACTTCAAAACCTTTACAAATAGTTTATTGTTATAGTCAAAACCAGCGTCTCCATTTTACAAACTGAACCATATATCGCTACACCATGATATTCATTTTCAGTGGATCCCATCTCGCGTCGAATTTTATGGCGGACAAACTAGCAAAGGAGGGCTGCAATTTTCAAACTCCCTCTACAACCGCCCTTGCCTATCTAGAATTATACTCGTTAAAAAAATCAATTTGGTAGAGTGGAGGGCACCCCTACTCATCATTGGTATGCGGGAAATGGACCCGGACTAGCCCTAGCCCTCGAGTGTGATAGATTCTCCCAGACTACACTTTCTTGTTTTGCTAGTGGTCGCATCAAGTGCCTTTCGTTCTCGGCGAACATCTGTGCAAGGTGTCAAGATCACCAGGCTTCCCCGGAGCACATAATGCGTTGTATGGATCTCGCAAGCAAGATATTTACGCGGGGTCCCTTTCTTGTGCTGGATTTTGAGTCGGCGATTTCATTGATCTTGTCTGGACTTCGTCAGACCCTGGAGGATTAGCAACAACGTAACAAAATGAAATAGTTTCTTTCCTTTTAACTTAAAAAAATAGAATTTATTTTTTGCATTACTGATGGCTTTATAAACCATTTTTTTACATTTCGCATTAATATTAATTTTTAATGCAAAATTACAACTTGTAAATTTTTGGAACATCTATCGTGCAAATTAAGCTACTTGGCAATTGATTTTGGTCGCCAAGCCCCCCCCCCCATGTTCTACACTTTAACACTTAAAAATTGAGTATAAAGAATTTTGAATTGAACGATGCATAATTTTTTGAGACTCGATGTGACTGGCAAACTAATTGCCAAGCCTAAAATATACAAGACGCGAGGTCAAAGTATAAACTAAGCGAATTTAATTTAAGCGCAATGTTGCCAATGGCTCTGATCATGCAATGCGAATTAAAAAGCAGTTGTAATGTATAGTTCCCACCTCAATTTCCCTATTGTTAAAATGTTTGCCCATCTGTAGATTAGATCATGTGCATTACTTTCGTTGAGGCTTTTTTCGTATTTTGTTTACAGGTATGAATACTTGGCTTGATGTTTTGAATTTGGTTTTCTTTTTCAATGTACACTTAAATGGATATAGTTGAGTACTACACTCTCGAACTCTTGGTGTTTTTTACATCGGTTTTCTTCCCTATATTTATAGGCCGTGGTAGCTTGGTGGTCAAGGTAACGCGGCTGGCATGTAGAGAGTCTGAGCCGCTGAAGACTCGCCGTGCAGAGGGGGTCGAAGCACGTTAAATATGTCTAGTCTCAAACGTTCTCCAGTTGGGGTGGTGAGGAAGTTAGGAGAGGGGTGCCAGCTCTGGTGTCATCCTCGTCGCTTGATCATGATTCAAAATTACGAGGTTCGTCGGAAATAGCCCTCGTGCAGTTTTATAGTGTGACATTCATGTACTATATTTAACTTATTTTTATAGATGAGCCCTCATTCTATCTTATTTGAATACGTTTTTTAAAAAACTTGAAATGACTTTTCAAATTCATCGGGCTTTAGTGCTCAACTCGAACATGTCAATCCTCTCCTGAAATGGGTTTAGTTTTGCTATTTTTTTATAAAAACAACTTTAAAGTTATTAATATTGATCCAGAGTGTAATTTAAGCGTATGTGTTAGTACATTTGATCGCATCAGATTGCGCGAGAATAAGAATTCGCCGAGTATGTTTTGAGTCCTAGAGAATTAGAGCTTCAAACAATCGCTGGTGGTGTACAATTTGAAGTGGTTTGAGACATTAATCAAGAATTTAATTTGCCCCCTTATAAATTTCTTATTTCCCGTGTCGTGTTTTGAATATTGTCTTTTATATTGCTTTCAGACGAGGAAGTCCTCTGCTAGTTGGAATAAAAAGCAAGACTCATCTAGCAACAGATTACATACCAGTTTTGTACAGTAAGGGTAAGAAGTCTAGTATTAATCTTTATTTCGAAACTTATGTTTTCCATTTTTAGAAAGATGCAATAAAGCTTTATCTCTTATTTTGTGTAATGAATGCATAAATTTTAACTTGGACTCTAACTTTAAGTTTTATATATTGAAACATTTTAAGTTATCTACGTGCAGTGGTGTATGCAGGCTTTTTTGGGGAAAGCATGTATCTTAAAAGACGAAAGCGCGCCTATCGCGCGGTGCTTTATCTAGATTCTAAAAATTAAATCGGATCTATGAGAAGGGAGTCGAACTCGCCCCTCTCCTGTGTACACCACTGTATATGTGTACATTAGTCTCTTTTCTCTAAAGATATGCACCAGTCTGTACATATTCTTTATGTATTCCTCTTCATTCTGTATATTTTCTAACTTCTGTGTGATTATTTTTCCATGCATGTGCCTTTTTCTTCGTCTATGCACGCAACTTCAGATATGGAAAAACAGAGCAAACAAGGTATAAAACCACACATTTTTTCTTTGTTATAGATATTGTGTTAGATTAGATTTTAAACATTATATATGTTGGTATTGGAAATGTTTGTAATGTGTGTAGTAGTTAAAGATTAAATTGTAATGCAGGAAAGTGGATGGTAATTTGTATAAACTAATTTCTAATTATGTTGAATGAAAAGTTTGTTTTGCATTGGATTATTCCATAATCTGTGAAATCACTAGCACTACACGATTCTGCATTCGCAGTTTTCAGGAAATTTAACCGAAATTACAATAAACTAAATGATTTGGATTAAATTGGCAAAGTAGGTGCACAGTCGCTTCCACTTCAAATTGGATCTATGCTGTTTTATATTAGAAAATATGCCATTGAAGACTCGCTATATAGAGGCTGATGCACGTCAAATCTATCGAGCCGCAAAACTCTTGAGTTAACTCTATGGAAGCTTGGGATGTGCCAGCTCGGGTGTAGTCTACGTCACTCGACTGGGTTCAAAATTACGAGGTTCAACTCTAAGCACTCGTGTAGCTTTGAAGTATGACGTTAATAAACGGTCGATACAGAGAATTAAATGGATTTGAACTATTGCGTCTGGATTTCCCAGTGACATAGTTTCAAAAAATCTATTCATGCTTTCAGTTCAAAAGTAAAATGGGATCTGATAGTTCGGGATACAAATTCAATGTGATGTGCTGTGCAGCACAATCTAGCTCCTCGATCACTGTATAATATTAGCCTTATTTAGTGTCCTTATTTAGTGTTTCTTGTACTGTGTAGTTAAGTCCCTCAAAAGGAGGGCAGACTTGTCTATTTTTAGATGCTATATGAAAAAGACTTGATATTTTTTATGAAGGAAAAACAATTTTAATTTGTTGCTGAAATTTCAGCTCCAATTTCGTGTTTTAAAACTCGATTGTATTGGTAAAAACTCTACACCTAACGCACAATACAAAAATGGTTGGATAATTTCACTAAAATTAATCCTTTGTAATGTTCAAAAATTATTCAGTTGTAGAATACTTGTGTTACCGCTCGAACTATGACTCGATTTAATAATTTTGCAAAAGCTCGTTTTTAGAAGGCGTAAATGAAAGCAATTTAAATGATTAGATGTGTGTAAATTTGCAATATTAAAATAACTTCAGTGGCGTAACACTGAATATTGGGGGAGGGGCTTGCTAAGTCGGGTTTCGGCCCCAGACTAGATCCAACAAAGGGTGTGTGGTAAGCGCCAGTTGCGGGGGCGTAAGTTACGCCACTGACTTTATTCGTCAAATATTAATATAAAACCTTAACTTATTTGTCTCTTTTGAAGCCGTTTCATCATATCTGTAAATTTAATTTACCAAAGCTAATTAAGAGATTTGAGTAAACTTTGAGAAACTATTTCAATATGAATGTTGATTGTATTTTGTCTTGACAGGTTAAAACTGTCGTCTATATTTAGTTATGTAAGATAGTTCTTGTGCATGTTTCTGTTAATCATTTTGTATCCATTTCTTTCCTTTTCCTGCATGTTGACATCCTTGGTTGCAACTTTTACCTAGATGACAATGAGGGATCAGGTACTCCATTTTATTTCCTTTTTACAGTTCTTTTTAATGAAATGCTGCTTAAAATATGTTCATGTGTAGAATTAAGATAAAACTAAGAAAATTAGCATTCCAAATGCGACTAATTGCGATTTATCTTAAAGTGCTTCTGTCGCATTAAGCTACCTAGCCTTGGTAGCAGAATGGTCGTGTGTGTTACCACTCAAGACGCGTATAGAGGGTCAATTCGCTTCAATTTCTAATCTTTTTAAAGTGCTTGAAGAGGGACAATTCGGCTAATTCTCAGTGAATTGGTATAATTTAGTCGCATTGTAAAGGATGAATAAATTGTACTTTGTCTTCATTAATCTTAACCTAAAAGTCTATTCATGCTTCGGATTCCTTACAATAACTTCAGAGAGTAACTTGGTACAGAACGAAATGCTACTCTAATTCGAGGTGTTTAAGCTTCAGCCTATTAGCTTTAACTAATATTTTGTTCAGGATGGGAATAACATAAGGGTTCCTGGAAGTTGAGTATGCCAGCTCTAAATAGACGGCAATGCTGGACTAATGCTAGGAAATTAGTTTTATAAGACATGTAATCGCAAGATTTGAAAATACAACTGAAGACTAATGTTTCGAAGATAATTCAAATGAAAATGTTTCCAAGCAGTATTTCATTATCTTAGTTTAATTCCTTTATTCTCTTTGTATACTGTTGCCAATTGTTAATCTTCCCCTACCATAAGTTTCCCAACTAGTAAATTCTCTACCTGGGTATCATCTTGTGTACTAAATTTCTTTCAATGTACTTAACATTTTTTGCATCGAAAGTTGTCTTGTAACATTTCTAAACTACATTATGAAATCCCTATTCACTCTTGACGTTAAATAACTTTAAATTTCGAAATCTGTGTCGACATTCAAGCTCTGAATATTTGACAAATATGACTAGTTTCAAAGTTTTTCATAAATGAAACTTGTAAATATTGTCAAAGAATCCTTCAGTCTTATAAAGGCTCTCTAATCGGCAGGGAAAATTAAACTTCTTTTTAATTCACGTTTCTTTTCTAAAAGACTTACGCTCGCATCAAACATCTCCTTTACCTGCCGGTACGGTGCAAGCTCAAGGTATTCATAGATCAGCTTCCACCACAGAATTTCATCCCATTGGGGAGAATAAAGAAGTGGAATATTTCTTTGCTTCCGATGCAAGTGCAGTCATTGAACATACAAATCGCGTGATCTTCTTGGAAGACGATGATGTCGCTGCAGTTAAAGATGGAAGTAAGTAAACCTACTATAGCGTCTTTAAACAGTTTTGAATTGGACTTGATTATCCTACGTTTTACAGATTTGACTATTCATCGTTTGAAACGTGCTCTTGATGAATCAACAGCTCGAGAAATTATTACTCTGAAAATGGCTATCCAAGAAATCATGAAAGGTAACTTCTGTATAAACCTATTCATGTGTGTCCAACGCTTGACTAATAAATGTTGCTGCTATAAATGCTGCGTTAATTTTAAACTTTGTTTTCCTCAGGTAGCTACAATTTCTTCATGCAAAAAGAAATATTCGAGCAACCTGAATCAGTCATAAATACTATGCGTGGTAGAGTTAATTTGGATTCGGAAACCGTTGTTCTTGGAGGAATAAAGGATTATATCCCTGAAATTAAACGATGTCGACGGTTACTTCTCATTGGCTGTGGCACGAGCTATCATAGTGCTGTTGCTGTAAGTCTAAATATTTTTGGTTTATGAAATTCTATTCGATTATCTGTGCTATATTAACCCAAGTAAATCCTTTGTAATGAAAATTGTAAATTTTAGTTTAATTTTTCCAAGTGTAAAATTAAGTACAAGACTCTACCTCATAAACTTTTAGAATTCAACCAAGTTATTAATACTATAGAGTTTTCACCCAAATTATTAAGGCTATTGATTCATGAGTGTTCAATTAAGGATATGGTGTATAAAGTGAAATGGCCACAAAAGAATGGTCGAAAAAAATTCAACTTTAAGCTTAACTTAGCATGGCATGTTGTAATCAATACCTTATTCATACTAAATATAGCGTCAGAAATTGGATCGCTAACTGAAAGTATTCTGAGCAACGTGCTTTTCTGTACAGTCAGGTTTACACTTTTTGCATAGGATATCAATATGTATACGTATAAAGCTATAATTAAATTATTAATGCTAGAATTTAGCATTTAACGAAATTTATCTTTATATGCTTAATACAATTTTAAAAATATTTTTTCCTGTATTACAATTCCATATGTTAGTGCAATCATCTAGTGGCGTAAAACTGAGAATATCAAAGTTTCAAATATGTGGCGGGTTTATATTTATATTTATTTCAATTAAATATGTTTATCTCTTGTATGTGTAGCTTAAATACGAAATTCGAAATTTCAGACTCGACAAATTTTAGAGGAGCTCACTGAATTGCCAGTTATGATTGAACTCGCAAGCGACTTCTTGGACCGTAACACTCCTATTTTCAGGGATGATGTGTGCTTTTTCATATCTCAGTCGGGTAATAAATCATGAAATTATCTAGCATTTAGAAATAAAATTATTTAGTATTTAACTCCAATATCATTCAGAATAGATAACTTTTAATAGGGAAGAGGCCAATATCGGGTATATAACTTGTGGATGATTGATCCTATACAAATGTCAACGCCTTGTAGTCGGTGAAACGTTTCTTTCATTTCAGTTGTTGCCAACTGCACTTATCGACAGATTATAATTTATACCCTTTAACAATTTTACTACAAATGCATTAGATTGATATAATTTTCGTTGACATCCTAATTGAAAGAATAAGTCGCTGAATTTCTAACCACTCTAGACCTTTATGAACATTTTTAATTATTTTAATTTCCAATTAAACATATCTAATGTTTTGAATTCGTGTTTTATGGGTTTCGGTAAAAAATATTTGGCGTTTTTACTCCTTACATTTGGTTCATGAATTTGGCGAGTTTGGGCATGCAAATCAATGTCTTACTCGGGAGAATCAAGCCCAGCCAAGGGGTTTCGATCTGTGAATTGACACTCCGAGATGTTGCTTTATGTTAACAAAATAAATATACAAATTAGTCCCGCAAATCAATGTCGTCCTTTCTGAAATCTTATTTTCCGAGGTACTTTCGGGAACAAGCAACTAAATACAAGGTCTGCTCAAAAGAACTGGATCTATGACCAGAAAAACCTTGCGTTTCTTTGCAGGATTGGGACCCTAATAAAATTCAAAGTATGCCTCTTGTGTCTTCCCA
Source organism: Trichonephila clavata (assembly GCA_019973975.1). Lineage (NCBI taxonomy): Eukaryota > Metazoa > Arthropoda > Arachnida > Araneae > Nephilidae > Trichonephila > Trichonephila clavata. The sequence continues at coordinate 173,539 of BMAO01030510.1, forward strand.
CATAGTCCAGAATTCCTTCCACTGCCGAAAACATTTCTAGAAGGTTAGTTTTGGAATATTAAACTTCGCCATCCCCCATTCTGCCTTGTCTGATCTTTACTCTGAAAGTGGGATCCTTTCAATGGTATTTTCATTCTTAAAAATGGCCAAAAAGCCAGGTTCAGCGTTGATTGTGTCCAGTAGATTTTGTGCAACAACTGAAAGGCTGAGTTTTCCTGTTCCACCGACAGAAGCTTGTCGCCAAATTTCGTAACCACTCTGCACATGATCACCCAAAAATACACGTTAAGCATCTGTACTCATCTCTACTTGTTTAACTGTATGAGAGACTGCCGAACGATCTTTCACTACAAGATTTTCAACATCCCTAGCAGTTTGTGGCCTCCCAGAGAGAGAGAATGCTGTTCACTCTCTACCGACTCGCGGCTCCTCGAGTCGGTTAAACTGCTCAATTTGTGATTCCGTAGTTTTCTCCAAGCACTGAATCTTGTGAATTGTTTAACTTCGAAAATCTCCAAGCTTTTGACAAATCTGCAGTACCTCTGTTAAAGTCGCTCAGTCATCTGGTAATAACCCTGCTTGCGCAGGGGTTATTGGCGTTGGGGGAAAGGGGTAGAGTGGAGATCAGCCGTTCTAATCTGTTTAAATTTTATAACTATTTCTAACTTAAATTGAAAACTCGGTAGGAAATGCATACTACTACCATGTGTACGAGTAATTACACGGCAAAAAGAATATATTTGAGTATATACTTTAATACGCTTGATCTTGGAACACTTTAGATGTTTGTCTGTTATACCATAATTCCGTTCTTAGCAGAGCTTAATTATAACCGGAGGTCTAACAAATAATTGACGTTTTAGTCGATAAGATAATCTTTGATCATTCAGCAGTTACTCGTCGAATAACTTTCGACTAGTTCTCAACTACTCTTCACTAACTCGCGTATCTAAAAGTCAATGCTTAAATAGAACCCTTCATTTGAATAACTGGAGACTTCTTCGGGAGAGTTTTCAATAGAACAGTTAAAAAGTAAATTTGCCTCGAGAGGATTAGTGACAGGTTCGTGGATAGACCCGTTACAATCTTTAGAGAAATAAAAATCCAACTATCACGTATATAAAAGCGCCTTATTCGACTGCCTGCAGGAAACTAATGGTACACTTGAACGAAGGGAAGAAATTAAAGCATGTGCCTTGCACTTGGGCCCTCAAGCTTAGGGAGGCTCCTCGGATTCTGACACCAAGCAAGCTGAACTTGCCATAATTTCTCCCAAATTTAAGATAAATATAAAAGTTTGCAAAAATATAACTATAATATTGTTGGAAGTTTTTCAAATTTGTCGGAAATTCCCCTAAATTCTTTTCGTCGTTTGTTCAGTGTTGAGAGTTTTACTTATTGAAGAGTTTGTTATTTTCTGTTTTTTATTTTTCTATAAACTGTTAATTGAAAATAAACTTTAAGTTCCTTGGGGGGAAAATCTTACCATTTTTATTAGACCTTTAAAAAAACCTACACAAGAAGCAATTCCTTCCTATTTACATTCTTTTTAATAACAATGCGGTTCGAAAATAAGCTAGTTTCTTGTTTCAGTATTTCGCAATCCTCTCGTATCTGCAATACGCTGGTGTAATTTTGTCCCCTTTCTGCAGAAGTGTTTTTTTAATTATGATACTGTATTTTCTTCATGAATATTTGTATCATTTTCTGTCTATCTCGGTGGACCATTCTGTAGCTCTCGGCCTTCTTATGGATGAGTTCGATCCTCCAGAATAAATAGCTACGGATTTCCCAATGGAGTTTTGTAACGTAACATTTAGTTTGTTTTAACGTCAAAGTACTCGAGAATATACGAATTGTATTGGATAAATTATAAAACTAAAAGTGTGGATAAAAAACCCAGTGGTTCGTTTAAGCGCAAATGACTCCAAGAAAGGGAAGATGGTAAATAGAATTTGTAGCTATGTATATATATTCTATGTATTAAATATTCATATATTTTTGCTAAAATTCAACCAATATACATAGCCCTCGTTTTGTTTTACCTGGACATTTGGATATTTAGCTATGCAACTGACCATCGCCTGCCACTGTGCACAGAAGTGCAGTTTTAGAATCTACTGGGCACGGTAAAATTAAAGGTCTGATATTTTTTTAACAGGCCTTGTACGTACTCGTACACCACTCGCACTCTATTCACAAAATGCAAAAGTACGTTTTCCGCATGCAATATGTAGAGTAGCACTAATCTCGAGAAATTTGTCAAGATTGGTATCCTAGATTTTACTCTACTTGTAATCCTACGGTTGTCATCCTAAAATGATATAAAATGTTCAGAATTCATAATTGCTTAATGAAGATAATCTTTAGGTTTATAAAGTTATATATCTTATTCCTAGTACAAATTTTACATCAGACTTCAGTTATGACGTCACATTTAACTTTAATGTGAAAGTATGGAGATAAAATGCAGACTTTTGATATTCCTATTTGCCTTGCAATATAAATGTAGCAATCTCTTATAGTACACTATTCACTTTAATGCAATAAATGTGCATAAAGTGAAGCATGATATACTTAATTTGCTTGCTTAAAATTTTAATTTCGTGTTTTAATAATTAACCTGATTTTTGTATTTTAGGGGAGACTGCCGACACTTTGATTGCTCTTCGCTACTGCAAAAATCACGGTGCGTTGATTGTTGGTGTAACAAATACTGTAGGAAGTAGTATTTGCCGTGAGTCTCATTGTGGTATCCATATCAATGCAGGCCCCGAGATAGGAGTCGCAAGTACAAAGGTAGTATTAAAATTAAACAAATATTGGCTATCGGTATTTTACTGCGGCAGTAGCAGTGATCATAGTCCTGGTGAATCTATTGACTTGTCAGGTAGAGGGGTTGTGATACACATATCAGTCATTTTCACATTGGCGTGGTGGGAAATTTGAAGAACAGTACCAGCTTTGGTGTCGTCCTTGTAAATGGTAGACTCTGAATTATATGGTCCTTCAATGGCCTCGGCGTTTCGAAATAAAAATGTTAAGAAATTACGAGTTCTGGTTAGTTTTGTATTAGTATAAATGATTGTCAAATAGAAAAGAGTTATCAGTTTCGTACTATAATTTTAATTGGTGACGGGTTTTTTTCAAATAGCAAAAAAACTTGGTTAATTACTTGTAGTCTTATGGTGCAAGATGCAACTGATGGCTCAGTTGAAATTTCGTTAACCTACACATCGGGTGTCTTTTTAGTTATACCCAAAACTTGGTCCTTAATAAAAATTTCATCCCTTCATAAGACTTCTTTTAATTCATTTCTAATGGAAGGAAAATACTCTTCTTCCAGCAAAAATACTTTAAGTGTTTCGGGACAATTCGCCCTTTAAGGGCTTGTATTTCAGGCAAGTGGCGGAGGGGATTTTAAACCTTAGAGTACCAATGAGGTCTCGGCTCATGGGACTTAAAGCCTTTAGTAAACTCGGAAGCCTCTCTAGGATAAGAAGGAACTCGTTCCTTTTTTTCTTTTTAATCCTCCCAGTCAACTAAAACTTTTCTTCCTTCACCTTGCGTTCTGGTCCGATACAAGGTACAATTTACCAGATACATGGGGTCGGTAGTGAATTGGGAGCGTTTGGCTTAATACTTTGTGCTAACAAAAACTAATCCAAATCGTAGATTGTGAAGTCTTGAACATGATTATTAGGTATGATTAAATTAATCGATTTTGCTTCAAGCTAGTTTTGAATTTTACTCCTATTTGTTATAACAGTGGTTTAAATTATCGGTAACGAATGTAGAATTTAAAGTTCAGCTAGTTATTGAACATCTACGATCTCTAAGTGATTGCTTTAGTTCTGAACTTCTTACGAGAGCACTTTTTACATAGTTTTAAACCAGAACCTTGTAAAAAGCACTCTCCTTATTTCTTTATCTTTCATTTGGAATCTCTCTAGAATCTTCTATTTTTATGTTAGATATGTCCCTGTTGTAGTAGAATATTGGGAACATCTTATTGTGAATTTCTCTTTGGATTTTTAATAATTGATAAGTTAGAACTGTTCTTTGAATAGCCGTTGTAACTCTTAAAATCTATGGATCAAGAATTGTCTGTAAATGAAGCAAGTTGATTTTCTTAAACTCATTAAACGACACTCTCGTAACTGGATTCTTAAAATTGTTTCAGCTTTGACTCGTTGCCTTTTAACGGATAAATTTCTTGTCAATACTTCCAAATAGAAAGCTGCTAGTTAAGTAAAAATTAAGAAATTACCAATTCAAATTTAAAGGAACAATTGAACATCGTTTGGAATGGGAGAAGCAACTGATTTTTTTTATCTATTTGCATCTTTCAGTGTCTTCATCCCAGACCACTGCTATTACTTTTATAAGGCAGTGTATTTTTAATACACATTATGATTACTGATTTAAGTTAATTGCAAAACGGATAGTAATTTAAACATTGCACTGGAATAAAAATACATTAAGATCCTAATTTATATTAAGGTCCTACATAATTTCTCGAGCATATCCAATTTTATTAGTGTCTCAATTTTTGAGGTTTTACCAATTTCTCCATCTAATCTGTGTGTCTGTGATTAAAGACGTCCCTTGTAATTAACCACTAAAAAGTTTGGCCATATTGGTGATTGGAATACTGTTTATTTTTGAGACACTAAAGTAAAGCTAAATTCTATAATATATTGTTACTCCATAATACTACTATGTTAATGTTACGAATTATAAATTAACTTTTTCAATTATTGTGTGTTTAAGTGTTACGATATTGAAGCGTATACAAAATTGAATCTTCCTTGGTTATTTTAAATTTTGCATACATCTGTTTTACAGATTTTTTAAGAGTTTCATTTAATTTCTGATATCCTTTCGTAATAGGCATACACCAGCCAATTTCTGTCATTAGTTATGTTTGCTTTGGTAATGTCTGAAGACAGAATTTCTATGCAAGCAAGACGAAGTGAAATCATCAGAGGACTCAAAGTTCTTCCTGAGCAAATAAAAGAAGTCTTGAATTTGGACTCGGAAGTTTTGAAACTATCTGAAGAAATGTATCATCAAAAATCTGTGCTAGTCATGGGACGAGGCTACAACCATGCAACATGCTTGGAAGGAGCATTGGTATGTTTTCCTAAAAGTATCGGCAATGTGCTCGCTCTTTAAAAATAAAAGCAAAGAAATCGTTCTGAAGTTTCTTTCCCCTTAGAAAATAAAAGAGCTTACTTATATGCATTCTGAAGGAATACTTGCCGGCGAGTTAAAGCATGGACCTCTTGCTCTGATAGATGATGCAATGCCGGTCATTATGGTAGTGACTAAAGATCCAGTTTATTCGAAGTGCATGAATGCTATACAACAGGTATGTGAGCGTTTTTGTTTTCAAATTTAAAACTCCAAAAATTATACACTAAATTATTAAAATAAGCATTAAAATTATTTTCAGATTACTGCAAGAGGTGGTCGTCCTGTTATAATTTGTGAGAAAGGAGATGAAGAGACGCAAAAGTTTGCTCATAAATTTTTAGAAGTTCCTCATACTGTTGACTGTTTGCAAGGTATACTGACAGTTATTCCCTTGCAACTGTTGTCTTATCATATTGCTGTTCTCAGAGGATGCAATGTAAGTTTATAATTTCTTTTCTAGAGTTGGAGGGGGGGGGTAATGGGAAATTAAATGATTAGTTCTCTTTAACTACGAAAATTTATAAAATGTATATTGTTGCTCTATTTAAATCTGTTTTAATCTGAAGGGTTTATGGTATACCCAAGATATTTAAAGTGCGTCTCTTGAATATCTGTTAAAAATTGAGCTATTCCGTAGAACGGAATTATTTCATAGAAATTCGAATACATGTAGTTTTGGTTTAATGTTCAATCTAAATGTTAAACTCGGCAAATGTTATAAAAAAATTTCTTGCACCTTATCTGGAATTCGGTTATATTATATAGAATGTTTTACTTGCATTTTTAGAAGGCTTATTGCTACAAACTCGACATTACTAAAAATAGTTCAAAAATCGTAAGCATTCGCAAGATGTGTTATCATGAACAATTTTAGAACCAGACTTCCATAACGCATCTTTCAATTGCTATACCTGAATTCCACTGCAGGTTTATCGTGTAGAGGAGCCATTACGCACACACATTAAATCTATCGGGTTCGTTTTGCATTGGCATAAAGGAGAAGGTGGGACCAATTCGGGTGTCGTCCTAATCTCTTGATCATGGTTGAAAATTACGAGGTCCATTGGTAATTGCCCTCAAGCTGCTTATAAGCAAGACGTTGCTGAATGGTCAACCCATTCATTAGACTTCCTATGGGAAAAACTAAAAATTAGGCTTAAATTTTCTGATCCATTCAGTTATTTTAAATTTTAGAGAATAGATTAATTTTTAAATGCACACTCCCAGCCCAGAGTAAATATTTATGCAATGACTATTCGCAACCTGCCAATATACACTACTGGTCATTAAAATTGCTACACCAAGAAATCGATACGCTACACACATGAAATTTGCACGACAGGAATATCGGGATATGCAAAGCATTAATGCAAAACGGACACCGGTAGGGACACCTATAATGTGTTTGAATAAAGTTGCTTACGTATTCGGCACACAAATGGCTTCAGAATATTGTCTGAAGAGTTGAGATGCTTGGGTAAGAAACACGGAGTTGCTTTCCAGCACATTCCTGACTTTGATAGAGGTCGAATTATAGCCTACTAGAATTGTGGTTTATCGTAACTTGGTATTGTGCTGCTCTCATTTGTTGAGATCCAGACTTCCAGCAGAATATGGAATCGATGGTCAAGCAAAGCACCACGCTGGATCATAATGACCCTTTATCACGGAGATGGACATATTATTCACATTGTCTTTATGGATCGTACAAAAACGTCACGAGTCCATAGTCAAGAAGTTGATCGACGTCTGTAGCAGTATGAACCGTCAGCTTGGTGGCAATGGCTTCGGCTACTTCAGATAAGAGTGCCTTCAATAGTGTGATCAATGACTATCCTGGAGGCAGAAATGACCCGACGTCATAATTTCGGAAAAATCCAGAGTATGTTTACAGCATTATGATTGTCGCATCCACATTCGGTGGCATCACGACAAGGACGTTACACTTTGCCATTGTGTAACGTCTGTGTCGTACTGGCTAATCCTCCTGGAGTGATGGGGACCAGTGTAACGAAGGCACCATCAAATAAGTCTGTCGGCTCTTGTTTGCATCGATGGAACTTTGAACAGCAGGCGTTGCATTTCTGGTGTTGAGGCCCATGGCTTAATCCCTCGAGTACTACAAAACGCTACTTTTCAGGAGGATAATGCACCACCACATGTGTTGCTAGTATTGTAACGAACCTACCTCGATGGAAACTGTTCGGTTGCTGCGCTAGCTAGTCCGTTCTCCAGATCTCGCTAGTAGGAAACGTCTGGTCAATGATTGCTGAGCAACTGGCTTTTCAACATGCGTTAGTCATTACAGTCGCTAATTGATACATGTGTTGAGGCTACATGAGCAGCGAGAACTGCACATGCCATCCTATCCGACTCGATGCCCATCTGTTTGCTGCAAGATGCGTTTTCTCTGTACTAACTTCTCAGAATCTATACTTCTAAATTTCTTAAATGTAATTACTTGTTCCCCATTGTGATATTTGTCCAATATCCCTTTATTCTAGTTTCTTCCTGGTGTACACATTTTAATGGCCAGATGTGTAATTGATGGGTCAAATGATGGCTTGGAATTTTGATGTTCATACCTCTTGGTTATATGAATTATACTGAAGCTTTAAGTTTTGCTCATGAGTTAAATAAGAATTTTTTACTTTGTGTAGATCATAATGTGGCGCTCTAATTCAAAGAGGTTTAGGTTTCAGAACTTTCAATTTTGATATGAATTAGTTTAAACAGTTTTATAAATGAGCTGTTTTAAAGATGCATTAATTACTGAATCTTTAAGAGTTTCTTAAATTATAGAATCTGTATTTAATATCTAAAGTATTCTTTTATCCAAGATTTCATTTTTCAGATTGACTGTCCACGTAATCTGGCCAAGTCTGTGACGGTTGAATAAATTTTTGTAATTTAGAATTTGCGAACTTTTTATTCCTGTACTTTTTGGAGCTTGATTTTTCTACATGGCTGTTCAGAAGTTTTATTGGTTTGTCTTAACATTTTAGTGCTTTCTTTTAAAACTGACTGTAAACTATCAAATCAATATTTGATAGCTGGTTTCAAATGTATATTTTTAGTCGGTTATTCAATGTAATTTCTTTGAGTTCATGACTATTTAAATGTTTTTATCCAATCGGAAAAATTTGTATTTTATGTAAACAATTGAACAGGTTATATACAATAAATTGCCTATCTTGTCATTTTTCCTTGGTGATATTCGATACGAGTTATTTATTGATAGTTAAAATTGAAATATTTCTACCAGCTTCTCATTAAATTAAGTGTTAAGTAAATGAATTCAAACACTTCATCTCGATTAACTTTACCATTAACCACACACAATCTGAACGGTGAGTTACTCGTGTTACTGTTATCCCTATATCGATTGGATTTGTTCAAAGGTAAATTTTTATCTTAAGAAATTAATAAAAAGAATAAACCTTGCATAAAAAGCAAAGTCAATAGTGGGATATTTTATACCCAAATGCAGATGGATTTGTATCGAAGCCATTAACTCGAGACTTGGTGTATAAACATATCAAAAATTTTATAAAATCTAAAACTTCATTGGATGAATACATGTTGGAGGATTGCACCATCGGTTTCTAATTATCCTTAGTGACACCCACTTTGAAATCGGAAAGTATACCGTTCTTGTTTAATTTCGAGAATTATTCCAGATTCAGACTTGATTTATGGATATCGCAACACACTATATCACTTAAACTTTACTGGCAAAAATCACTACCTAGTCTAAATGCTGTTCCTCGAAAGGAAAATCATGGCATCAGTGTACACTTGATTTCGTATATATAGGTGCTCATCAAAATGAAAACATGCTAGATTTAAAGAGAACTTTATTGGTATGTGGTAGAACCGCCTTTTGAATGTATTGGATTCCTAAGCGAATCCAAGCGTTATTGTAAGTGCTGAATACTGTTTAGAGGAGTGTTGTACTATTCTTGAAGGAAATATTGTGAAAGTTCTGGGAGAAATGGTGATAAATGATAGATTCTGAATTGAATGCTTTAAAATAGACAATGGTTCTATTATATAGAAGTTGGGTAACTATGTGGGCCAAAGTTGATTTTAGACTTCATTTGGTGTTTATCAAACCATGATTGAACAAAGTTTGCATCATAAGATGGACCTGGTCAGCTAAAATTTCTCTGTACTTCACCCAAGTGATCCTTCTTTTCAGGGTTGCGATTAGTCCAGCAGAAAAAGACACGGTTGTCCATATTATGACTGATCCACACCTATGCTTGACAGTTGCAAGGAGACAATCGCGATCATACGCTTGTACAGGTGTCTTCCAAATGAGCACCCATCCTGTTGTGGGAAAAAGTGTGAATGGCGATGGTAGCGGACCATATTACTTTCTTCTACTCGTTAATCCACCAGGTTTTTTGAGTGCGACACAACTGTAGATGACGTTTTGCATTAACATCTTTACCAAGTGGCTTGGGAATTGCTTCTCTGCCTATTTATGAAGCTGCCTTCTAAATGTAATCATTGACACTGCAGAATCCAGATTGAGCTCTGCGGTCACTTTTGCTTCAGTTTGCCTTTTAGGTATAACACTGTTTCAGTTCTAGCTTGTCTCTTTAAAAGCTTCTCTTCAGTTTCTGCTGTTTTGCTTCGCGAGCTTGTCTTGCTGCACTATATGTATACTGTCATTACTTTAAAACTTTTAGACGCTTCTAGAGGTACAGTGTTTAATGTTTTGATCACATTTGCTCCAGCTAGATGGGCTCCTACAACTTGGCTTGTTTAAAATCTGGGAGGTCCGACATTTTAAGATTTGGAGAAAAATCCAATACTTGCACAACTTCCATAAAGCTACCACATACTACCAGAATATAAAAATTTTTATTTATGAAGAAACTGGTAGCTATTTTTATGCTTACGAAATGCTTTCAAAAAATGTCTTATTCACGGATGTTTCATTTTGATAACCACCTGTATATACAAAGTAACTCCATTAATAAAAAAAGTTGCAATGTGAGAATGCGTAGTACTTAAGCACAATATTTTATTTCCAACGGCCCATTAAAAGCGATGTGAATATCGAAAGATCATAAAAACGAGCTATCCAATCGTGCACCTAGATGTTGGAGGAAGAGCAGGGAATCTCTTCCAGCGAAGCAATTTCTTCATGCAGATCAAACTTTATGTTCAAAGAACTACGTTGATATGACTAATGCTTATGCAGTTAATCGTGGCCAGTTATGAAACGGAACAGGGCTTCCGATTTCATTCTGGAACATTTTAGTCATAGTTTAAAGTTGGGAATTCTTAGCGGATGGAATCCCTGTATAAGTTCCTTATTAGACATTCGATATTGTTAAAAGGAGTTTGGAATTAATTCAGACTGTTCTCGTAATATTGCAATACACTCAACAAATTTAAGTGAATAACCCGAAAGTTGCATTATCTTTAACTGTTTTGGCATAAACCTCAATGTAACTGCATACTAAGTTTGCAGTTGAAGTTCAAAATGTCAATTTAAAATTCTGTACGATTTGATTATTTTATGTGCAAACATTCAGTTTTCTATGGAGGTATCAAATGGGGCGTTTAATGACAATATAATGCTTTATAAGAATTGTGCTGCCTAAAATTCGTAGAATTCATTTAGACATGATCTGGGAGAATTTATGCTATTACTCGATTGCCGAACGTTTTTGCTTTTTAAAATTAAACCATGCTAATGTTTTGACGTTTTAAAATTCTTTCAGGTTCTTCAATATCTATGGGACATACAAAGTACGAAATTTAAATTGTTTTCAGCAGTACTCTGGCTAAATTTTAATACTTAAAGTGCAATACTTGATATATTAAAACTCTTTGGCTAAATTTTAAGACTTTCCAGCTATCGGAATGTTATATGCAGTTAGTTGCATTGTAAAATTGAATATTGGTTCATATCTTATTGCAACCAGACGAGTAAAAGTTGAATCTTTTAATGGGGGAAAACTTGCTTATTTCATTTCAAACAAGATATTTTAAAAGCAAAGTTGTTCACATTCCATATCAATATTTCAGCAAACCTAACATTTGCATGATTCATGTATATTGCAGTTAATTTGAAGCCTTGATGCTATTTTTAAAGGCTAAATATCAATATACTTCACTAAAACAGTTGCAAAATCTACGGTTTATCAGTTTCTTAAGAAAAACTTGGCTTATTGTTATCTTGGGTAATTTTCTGGAGTCTTCATCAGAAAGACTATTAAATAATTCTATTTTTTTTGTATAAAACTCTGGGATAAGTGGAAAATGCCTGTCATGAGTAGACTGTCCTCTATTGAAGTTCTATTCATACATCTTAAGTTCATACCAAAATACAGCTTCAAGTGTACCTGGGAAGCGTCTACCTGTTAAAACTGAAATTTTGTGATGCTTGTAATTTCTTTATTGCCTTAAAATACAGATACATTAATCCTCTGCATAAATATTAACTTGAGTCGACACCGAAGTTGCAACATAATGTGCTTGCACAATTTTCTATACATTAAGAATCAAATTTGTTTTGTGTGCTTGTTGCATCATTTTTACTTTTGCCTTCAAGAAGCGTTCACAATTTTTCCACAGTATCTGAACTGCAAGTCGATTGCCTTCAAATTTCTCGGGTTCTTCCTAACAGAAATTTATCTATTAAGAGTCTACATGCGATTCATTCTATGGAATTAACCTAACCATTTCTAAATGTTTTGTGTGTTGCACTAGGAATTTCTTTACTAGCATTTCTAAGAATTCCTTTAAATTTTCTAGCATTTCTAGGTGGAATTAGATTCATTTCTTCAGCCATAAAAAACAGTTACAGCAGTGAAGTAAAATGTGGAAAGATGCCTGGTAACTAAATGCCTCTCCCCCCACCAGTAAGGATAGGGGGAGGGACATCAACATGCAAATATTGAATTGATGCAGTCTCTTGTTAAAAGTGAAGATTTTTCTCAAATGTTAAAGTTAATTATTTCAACATTTTACTTTCATTGCAGAATTTCTCTCTGCTGATAACTTCTAACTAGAGTATCTTTATTTTAATGAGTTTCCCTCATGAACAATCAAAAGCTTCCATTGCTCATGCAATTCTATCTAGACTAGTTTTAGAGAACCTAACCGTCAGTTTCTTAATTGGGAGGAAGCTTTTTTGTTACTTAAAACATCAAACTATGATAAGCGATTTGATCTTTATAGATTTCCGAGAGTAGACTCGTAAAATTTGTTTAGATTCAAATGTTGTATGCAATTATATCCAGTAAACGACATCTTATTATAAAAGAAATCTATGTACTTGCCTAACAAACTGTAGTCTTGCCTTAATTACAGCAAATCAACTTGGTGCAATTGTTTGGCGAGAATAGCAAATCTACCAGTAGATTGGTTAATTTAAGCAACCCCAGCATGTTATCGTACAGTCAACCAGGGTGGCAGGGAAATTTGCACGAATGATACTAATTGTTCAGTGGCAACATCTAATAAATGCAACCTCTTCAAGTATTGAGGCATTTCTTATTCAGTCTATTTCCATGTGAGATCTCGGTGCGCCTAGTCGCTAACTCTATCTGTACTAGGTGTGGAACTAGTGATGCACATTAAATCTGGCAAAGTCCCAAGTTGGTGCCCTCGTCCAAAAATACCAAGTCCATCACCAAAGAGTCCTAGGGCAGCTTCCAAGTGTCGCGTTAAACAGAATTTTTCCATTAGGACAGTGGTTCCCGAACTAGTCTAGATCGACCCTCAGGGGTACACGTCGGCGAAAAAAGTAGTTTGGGTGTCCATCGTTGTAAATGGAGGTCTACGGTAGTGAATCTTAGTAAACCAGATCATGACTTTAATTTTAAAAGAGCTTAAAATCAAGTGAAACCCACAGATTTTACCTATTTAACGGATTTATTTACTTAATTTAATGAGGTTAATTTAGAAGGAAGGTTATAGCATAATCGCCATCCTTTTAGAGTTTCTTACCAAAATTGAGCTGAAGGAAATATTTTACGTCATCATTTTCTTGGAAGATTGACTGTAATAAATTGAGAAACTGGGAAAAATAACGTTTTAACCCACGTTCAACCTTTAAATGCCCTCTATTCAGATTTTGAAACTACGTTTGAGAGTGCTTTGAGACTATGGTAACCACACAGCAGGCAATGAATTCATATGGTAGCCTTAAAAAGTCTTATTGCAAGAGGAGCTGATCGAAATAGGCACTAACTTAACTCTTATAGTAAAGTTTAGAAATGGATGTCGGCAATTTTGATTTTTAAAAAACTAGACCTGTTATTCATCCTGAATTATGGAATACCGTGAGTTTTTAATTGCTTTTCCTAGGGAGGAATTTCAGCGCGGTTATCAATTTGTTTTCTTGTTCTTTTGGAGATTAAGTTAATTTCTACTTTGTTGCGACCCAAAGATTTATTTTTACTTTTATTAATTACAATATATATACATGACAATCACAATAGTAAGTAGCAAAATATAAAGGAAAATTGCAAGGAAATTCGTTTCCTATGCACTATTTGTTACTATTTATTAGTTTTCTATTTATATTTGAAGTTGATGGTAGTCAATTTTTCATTCTATCCATCCCTCGTAATGCTTAATTATTGCAAGGAACCTTTCCAGAGAGTTTCGAGCAGTCCAGTTCTCTTCAATTAATAGTCTATCTAATAATTTCGCATAACTCAAGGCGACATATGCTTGACCTGTGCTGCGAAGAGTTTTCGTCCTGGATATAAAATTTCTTAAATTCTATTTTTGAGAATTCCTTGATTCAAACCACCAAGTCGCAACTGCTCGCATTCGAAAATTATTTGGATAAAACGTCTACATAAAGCAAAAAATTGTCGATTTTCGCAAGAATTGAATTCGTATTCTTCACGTTAAAAATACCGAAATCCTTGTATTTTACAGATTGAGCTACTGCCAGTTGATTTCAATTTTCAACACAAACTGCTAAAACCATTTGTTGAAGTATTAAATTTAATACAATTTTTTCAAATATTAATTCATTAATATAAAGTATCATCCATTACAAGTTTAAAAAAACTATATATGAACTTTAGTGGATAAATAGTATTTTATTAACGATTGAAAATTTGTACAGGATATATAAATATATATAAAAGAGTGCGAACTATAATAGTAGGTTAAACCCTAAATCTCCTCGATCCTGACAAAAAAACTATGCCTAGTGTTAAATTTGTTTCTGAATTGCCAGATTCAACCCTCCCATTAAATGCATTGGTTTGTTGCACAGTTATTTAAAGTATTAACTAAATACATGTCGATTAAAAACAATTTATCATAAAAATTAAGTTTTTAATAGAAATGTAAATCTTAAAGCAAGTAGTTCTACGAGGGCTGTTCAATGTTATGACTAAAGTTTAAAAACCCAGAACACCTCTAATCATTTATATAGTCTTTTTCAAAATAACTTCCGCGGTACGTAATACATTTATCCCAACGTTCTGTCCACTTCTTAAACATGCAAGTCCTCACAAAACGGACTTTTTAAAAATGCCTCGGCAGCCTTTATACACACTTTGTTGCTTGCAAAAGTTCCCAAGTGCATTTTTTGTGAATTACACCCTGAGCCGTTTGGCGTAGGGGAAGTTCACGAAATGCTGGTCTAGGAGAGCTCGTGGTCTCCTCGCTCAAAAGACCACGAGCTTTCCTAGACCAGCATTTCGTGAACTTCCCCTACGCCAAACGCCTCAGGGTGTAATTCACAAAAAATGCACTTGGGAACTTTTAATAAAATCAAATTTTTTATTAGCAAAATTTTTATTTTAAAAACTTTTTCTTTTGTCATCTTTTTTCTTAAAGCTTAAACTCCCTATTTTCCCTGTATTTACTATAGCACCGTGCTGGGAGTCACGGTTTAATCTATTTTCTGAAGTACGATCCGGCGTGGTCGTGAATCGAGTGGGTGTCCCCCTCGATTCAATTTTGCGCTTGGATCATCTTCAGTTTCTTTTCCCGGCCACCAGATGGTAGCACGGGACCTCTTTCGTTCAAATTTCTTTTCAGTATCTCATTTTATTATTTTACACTTTGTAAATGACTTCATTCCCCCATAAATCAACTCTCCCTTTATCGCGAGCTGACATGGAGCCTGTTCGCGATACTCCTTTTTATTACTTTTTAACTGGCAATTGAGCAAGATGGTTCCATAATAAAAATATTTTTCTTTCTCCCATAGTTTTTCTTTTCTCTTACAATGCATGTTGTTTGAAACCTTTCGTTCCGGCCGTTCACTCCCAACGTGCCTTCTGCATTTTCCACGCCCACCGATAGGATTGATTGGCATTCTGCCAATCATATCACTGGGAGGCTCAGCCCATCCAGTGAAACCTATCTAATGGGCCAATCGTTTCTAGGCGCACGGACTTCGTCCGCTCGCTATCTTTAGCAGGCGTAATGCCATTGCCCATTAATTATCCACTTAACTTCAATACTTTTTCTTATGTTAATTTATGCAACTCTAATTTCGATAACTTAAATTTATTAATTCTGATGAGGAGATACACCCCCTCGGGGGTAGGAACTCCGTAACTCTACACTCCTCTTGCAAAATGTTTGCCCTTACGAAACCAATAAGTTGAGGAAACGGCCAGAAATCGCATGGAGCGAGATCAGGACT
Organism: Trichonephila clavata; assembly: GCA_019973975.1. NCBI lineage: Eukaryota > Metazoa > Arthropoda > Arachnida > Araneae > Nephilidae > Trichonephila > Trichonephila clavata. The sequence goes on from BMAO01030510.1 coordinate 189,386, forward strand.
GTATGGAGGGTGTGGTAAAATCTCTACGTTCTGCTGCAAAACATCCAATATGCAACTAGCAATGTGTCGTCGGACACTGTCATGGTGCAATAGGAAGCCATTTCGGAGCAATGGACGTTTCCTTTAACGTACTGTACAATTGTTCGTAGGACATTCACGTAGTACGAGCCGTTTACGGTAGTACGGGGTTCGATAGCATATTGATACTTAATTCCTTGGTAATAAAAAAATTAAGGTCAAAACTTTACCAGCCGATTTCATAGTTTTGCTTTCTTGTTAGGTGAAGATGGATACTTCCATTCACTTTGTTTTATGGTTACGCAAAATCCCAGCAGACGAAGTTGTGAGGATGCATTTTAAGTTGTCGCCTTGTTCCAGTCTCTTTCCATTCTGTTCTCACATCCACTTGATGCTGCATTTGCTCAGGTGTCAATTTCGGAATTCATCGTGTGCAAACACGTTTCAGAAATATTAAAGAGAGCATACAGCTGACGTACTGTAATTCTGCAATCCTCCTTGATGATAGTCTCCGTGATGGGCATTGAAGATCATCCTTCACGTTCAATATCTTCTACATTTTGCCTGCCTTCCTCACAAGCTTTGACGGCAAAAAATACTTGCCCTCGGCATTGCTTCATCGTTGAAAGCTTCACGTATAATATCAAAGGTCTCGGATGCTGATTTTTGCAGACAGACGCAAAATTTAATCGCATAACTTGAACGAACTCGGATACTTGATCAAAAGCTGATCGGTGTTTTCTACGAGGCATTGATCGTTTTTTGAAAAAAAACACAATTCCTGAACTTGAAATCGTCGAAATCTCTAAGCCTTAAATAGTGCTTTGAGGTGGCGCCACAGGCGTTCGTGATGTGTGTCTGCGCTGAAATTCTAATCATTTGCATATCTCACCTGCGCTAATGCATGTTGTAAATTTAATGTTATTTGCGTGCTTCCTTCAGGGTGTTGCACTTACAGTGGCCAGCAGTGTATATATTACAGCATTTAGTTTGCGGATCAACGAAATAAAATTTATCATTAAATATATTCAATACCAATTAACTTGCATGCTTGCATCCAATCCAGCACAGCTAGAAAATATATTTATAATTCTCCTTTATCAGTCAGTGAAATTTGTACCAAGCATTTAGATTCTTGGTTCACCCTATATTGATCGAGAGTCTTGCCCCGATTATATTTGTGCTCTATTATAAAGGGACATATTTTTAAAAATACTTATTTTATCGATATGACTATTTATTCAATGTAGCTTGGAGAATGTCTAAGCGGTATGCCAGTTCCCGTGATGTGTTTTCAAGAGTTGCTTCACTCGGCTTGCCACTTAGAAGAGATCCTTAATGCTGCCTATAAGTTTTTTAAACATTTCATACCAACTCTTTATTCATTTTGCACCAGGAGGTTAGCTTCCATAACAATTTCAACTGAACATTGGGCTATTTCATTTCGTGAAATCAATAATGTGTGCTTTGGGCATTCTTTTGAACTGACGCCATTTCAACAGAAAATGTCTTGCTGACAAATGTTCCATCAAAGCACTCTTGAAGGAGCATTCGTGTCATGTACTACACACAAAAACTGACCTATTCAATGATGCAAAAGCTGAATTATTCCACTTAACTGTAATTTTATGAATTTTTATAATCAGGACAAGACTTTTGATTCAACCTGTATTCTAAAAACTCATGTGGGTTGAATATATCCGACTGTTTCATTAATTTAAACATTAAAATGGAAAAGCAGAAAATTGTCATGTTTTGCGATTCATTTGAATCTGCAAAATATAAGACTAATAGTCTGAATGTATCGGGGTGTCCCGTTATCAGGAAAAATAATCTAAGTTTAAGGTCCAGTTAAAGTTTAAACAAGTAGAACTTTAGCATTTATTAATCAAATAAAAATTAAGACCATTTACTAAACAATGTTTAAAATAAAATCTCAGCATTCCAAAATACAGGAATACCTCAATTTATTGGTTCCTTCAAGTAATACATTAAATGGATCTGTAATGAGTGAAGCATTTCAATCAAATTGTGTTAATAAGAGTGTTAAGGAATATAGAGCTTTATATAATGCATAGTGATTATAAAATAAAAACCACAAATAAAGTCTGCCAAATTTTTTGCATCATCCCCCCTCCCCATATAATCTTCTAATCCTTTTTTATTTTCACTTTGTTCAAAAATTCTTTTCAATTGGCTTATTTTCATATGCACCTTTTCTTTGATAATCCTTTTTCACATGCTCTCTTCACCAGGGCTGATTCGACTTGTTTGAATACACTACACTATCAGATTCTCATTCAATATAAATGCGTTAAGGAATGACAACTTTAAAAGAAAACATCACGTAACAAACTGGGTGGCAAGAATAAGATACTTGCAATGAAGATATCTCAAAGACTGAAGTGATTTCTGATATGTCTGAAACATTGCAGGCACATCAAAACGAGTGTCACAGGATGCTTCCTGTGGTAATGTATTATGCTTCAGTTTTTATTAAATTTTATAATCTAAAAGGTACTTTACATTAGAAATTTGTATATGAATTTGGCATTTGTATACTGATGTTATAAAATTAGGGAAATTCACACAAATGGAAATTGCATCATGCGTCTAACACGTTACAGGTTTTAAAATAAAACCAAAGCAATAAGTAATGAAAAACTGAATTGTGTGTATTTTCTGTATAATAGAATCCTGAAAAGCCCCATGGCATTTAGTGTTAAATGCATGTTTATATTAGTTTTATGCACTATAATATTCAGTTTGCTTTAGACTGATGAGCATGCTCTTAAAACTTCTGAAGAATTATTTCAAACAAGTTAAGACTTGGATCTTTATTTTTCCATCAATTAAGAATCAACACAATCCATATTGATTCATTTAAGATTGAATACTACATCTTAACATAACTCTTGTGTTTTCCGACTTCAAAATTATTTTCGAAAAAAATAAAATACATCAATGTACACGTACACAGGAATGAAATAAAACACCAGACCTATAAAATAAGTGTCTACACTTATTTGAAAAATGGAAGTAATGAAATAAAATTTGTATCCATTCAAATGTTTTCTCTGCGACGGTTGTAGGAAGAGCGTGCACTGTGCCAATGGTTACGTCGATGAAATCTAGACCTTTGTCCTTCCTGAGCCTACAGAAAAAAAGATGAATTATTGCATTATGTTAAGTCAAAGTTTCAATTACCCCTTGAATTATTGGACTGACGCAATTATGTAAAAGATAACTAAATAAAATTTGGGTTTCCTACATTTCACCATCAACTTGCCAAGTCTATTTTTTTGGGGGGGGGGAACATGGTTAATAAAATTCGTTCGATTTTAAATTGAGACCTTCTCTATTCTTTTTATAAAAAGATCCTTTACTACATTAAGTTTAAAAGTCTTTATTTTCTTTTGCAATATGTCCTATTTGGCTCCAAAACATCTCATTAGATTGATGATAAGGGGGCAATTTTAAAATTGCCCCCTTATCACTGAGGGCTCAAACTTTTTTTATTCTAAAGCCATCATACATTTTGTTTTTATTCTCAACTTCAAGAATCACATTCAATATGCTGGAATGAAAAACTATATAAATATAATAAAAGGCAGAAAATGCTGTCTGTTAAAAACATTTCATTTTTTTTCAGTGAATGGTAAACACTATGGAGCGGGGGGAAGAAGCCTAGAAATTTGTTTTACTTAAATATTTTTAATCAAACGTCGAGAAATACCATCAGTTGGTAAAACGATTGTTTAAGAAATTTTTTTATTCATTATCAACGAATATATATAATGGATGTAAAATTAATATATTTTTAAAAAACCAAAGGAGTATTTTCAAAAAGCCAAAGGAGTATTTTCCATTATTTCATTTTACTAAATTATTTAATAATAAAATAGTACATAGTTTATTATTTTGGATAGCTTAAAAAGTCTAAAAATTAATGTAGTTCTAACTGTATGCATAACGATTGATAAATTAAAATCTGGAATCTATTTTATTATTTAATGAAAGTTTTTTTAATACTCTTTTAATAATCTTGTATTAGTTAGAAACATATTTTGTATCTATCTTCACTTGATTTCTAAGCGCAATTTTTATATTCAACACATTAGTTGTTTCATCGATTATTTATAATACAAATTTTGATGAGAAAATTAATATAAAAGAAAATTGCACTATAAACTGAAAATGCAAATTAACACACACACAATGCTCTTGTTTAAATACTTTAAATTCAGGAGATCTCACTTTGAATAGTCACATGATGTACCATACACAAATTATGTTAATCTTTCTTTTCATAGTAACTTATCAGTTAAATGCAGATTTAACTCCATGTGATAAAATTAATTTTAATTGAAGTGTTAATAAACTCCACTGTTCATGATGAAAGCAATTTTAAACCAGAAAATATAAGTTACATACAAGTTAATACACTCTATAACAACAACGGGAAAAAAAGCGATGCACCAAGGAGTTGCCCGATTGTAATGAAATTTCGTATGCAAAGGCGTTTGTACCGAACATGCAAGTGATTAAAATTTGATGTCCAATGAATGGAACGCGGGAGCTACAGCGCATCGGAGCTGCGCACTCAGCAGGTGTCTATAAGATGCGATTCTCAACCGGATGGTCAAAATTTCTGTTGCATTGCGATTTAGGATACCTTTCAACGACTGAAAAAATGCATCGCCGCAGGATTCGAGCGCATTACGAGCAATTATCAGAGTTTGAAAGAGGCAGGTTAGGCAAATTGGAGAATTGCTTGTCATTAAAAGATGCTGGCAAGAATGGGTGGACAATAGCAGATTTCAGTGTCATGATGGTAGCGGTCGACCTAGAGCCACAGCATATCGGGAGCATAGATTGTCAGATCAGCTGTCTCAGCACCTGATTCATCATCATCAACCAGCATACGAGTGTCCACTATGACCATTCACAGACGGCTGATAGAGCAAAATTTGCGCTCGTACCGACCGCTACGCCACCTGCCACTCACGTCTGCACACGGTCGAGTCAGGTTATAGTGGTGCTTGACTCGATCAGGTTGGAATCATGCTGACTGGGGACACACATACACATTTAGTGTTATCGACGAGTCCTGCTTTCAACTGTGTCCTGACGATCATCGAAGATGTGTCTGAAGACGCCCAAGGCAGCTTTCTGACCCTGCTTTCACAATTGCACACCACACAGGCCCTCAATCAGGAGTTATGGTCTGGGGTGCCATTTCTTTTGACAGCCAGACTTCTTTAGTCAGCATTAGATGCACACTTACAGCACAGCGGTACGTCAACGACATTCTGAGAACTGTTTTGCTACCGTTCCTTCTATGGTACCTTAGCCTTATTTTTCACCAAGGTAATGCCAGACCACATACGGCACGTATTGCTATGAACTGCCTTACAGCTTCCTTGTCCAACCTAATCTCTTTCCGATCGAGCATGTCAGGAATATGATGGGAAGGCGACTGCATTTACCAGGGAATATTAATGACCTGTCCCGACAATTGGAGAAAATTTAGCAATACCGCAGGAGACCATCAGGGTACTTTTTCACTCTATTCCACGTCGTGTGGCAACTTGCACCCAGGCTAGAGGTGGTGTTCAAGCATAAGCATTGGGCGCCGTCTGGCGGTGAGTAAGTGTCTAAAGTAAAACAAGAGTTGGAGTGTGTATGGATGACAAGACACCAGCGAGAGCGTTTTAGCTACGGTGCCCATTGTGGAGATCGGATATACACCTCGAACAACTGCGAGTGAAAATAAACTTGATGTTTAGTCAACAATTTCGTCTGATTTTCTGATCTGTGATTCAGAGATTAAACTCTTTGTGTAAACGACTAAGTAGAGATAAGGAATATTTGTTTCTGTATTAGAAATTTTTACGGGAATATGAGGATTTGGGCCACATGAAGGAAACGAAGGCAGATGGGTCTGGAGTTGCAATTTACATGCCACTCCATGGTGTTTATCGTCCGGAAAAGTCCAACTAAACTGAGAATAGTTTTTAATGCATCAAGTCCTTCAACGAATGGGAAATCGCTAAATTCAATTCAATTTAATGGCGGACTAGTCCAAGAAGAACTCTTTTCCATTATGGTTCGCTTCCGAAAGCACAAGTATGCCTTTAGTATGGATAAAGAAAAAATATTTAGAACGATAAATATACACCCGGAGCAAATGTGTTTGTAAAGAATTCTGTGGAAGAAAGGTGTAGGAGAACCAATAAAAACGTACGAGTTAACTACAGTCACCTACAGCACAGTTAGCGACCTTATCTGGCCACGAGAACTTTGAAGCAGTTAGCGATGGATAAAGCAAATAAATTTCCTTTGGCTACTCCTGTGATGCTGAGTGACTGCTACATGGATGATATACTTTCGGGATCCGAGAGTATAGAAGAGGTAATCAAATTGCAGCATCAATTAATAGAAATGTTCAAGATTGCAGGGATGCATCTTCATAAGTGGTGCAGAAATTTACCCAAGATAACCTCAAATCTACAGGAGTATACTTTCTTGGAGTCTGATGAGACTAAAGCGATAGGCATAATTTGGAATCCTAAACTAGACTATTTCCTTTCCAGAATAGAGCAACAAAGGCCAATTTCATCCACCAAAAGAATGGTCTTGTCTACTATTGCAAGAATCTTTGACCCGTTGTGTCTCCTTGGACCAATTATAACTTGGGCAAAGATATTTATGCAAACAGGGCCGGATCTAAGTATCGGCTGCAGCCCAGGGGCCCCCGATCCCCGTTGAAGATAACAAACAGAAAAAGATGCTTACAATCAAAATAGTAATAAAATAATAAACCAGTAAAAAATACATTAAAAAAAATACCCGAAACACCATACCAAATTTATTTTTATTTTCGAGAGCAAGAGCCCAGTTTCCTTTTGTTTTTACGCCTTACCACTGAATATGCGGAAATTAATAATTAATAAACAGAGGCTCTATCATAGGACGGTGCCGATGAACATCAAGCACATATACAAACGTAGTGGCACTTTTCTGTAGCCATTTATTTTTGTGCAATAGGTGCAATCAGGTTTTCGGCCCCAAACCGGATCTTACAAAGGATTGAAAAACCATAGCATAACATAGGCTTTGGGCCCCCTACAACCTTGGGGCCCCCCGAAATGCGGAGTTGCAGGGGTGTACGTTACGCCATTGAAGTGAAAGGAACTTAGCCAAAGAAAACGAAGAAACACAACAAGCAAATATTAATGAGGAAAATATGCAAGATCTCGATGACCAACAGCCTTTTGAAAAAGATAGTGTTCAGCTGGAGAATATCAGTAATGCCCCAATCGATAGTGTTTAGACAATGTTGGGTTTGTGAAAAACGTTGACGTGGGTTCGTGGCCTAAATCGCTAATTAATAATTTTATTGATTGTATCCTTTCACATGAAATGAGTTATTTTCAAAATAAAAATCCAAACAATATATATTCTGTTTCAGTAAGATAGTACAAAGGACAAAAGAGATCACATTTTCGAATAATCATTTCATTAAAAAACTTAAAAATGGCCAAGTGCTGGAAAAATCTTTTGGCTATGTTATTCAACTAGTATTGGTAGTGTTTTTTATTTGACCAGCAAACTTTTTCTAAAACAAATTTTCAATACACAACCGACTTTTCTGATAGGAAACACTTAACAAGTTGTTTAGAAAATCAGGAAAATTCTATTGAACATAACAATTCAGTATTAGTTTGGTTGACACGAAAAGAAAATAAGCATTTTACAAGGGGTGAGTGAGTGAGTGAATATTAACGTCCCACTGTTCAGCTACACGAGGGCTTTTTGGGGACGGTCCGCGTAATTTTGAACCATGGTCAAGTGACGCGGACGACACCTGAGCTGGCACCCCCCTCTCCTAACCATTTTACAAGGGGAGGGAATGACTATGGAAATTTATTTGGGGACGAGACTTTGTGCATTAGCAGTACTCCTTTAGGACACTGGTCTTCAAACTTTTTCAACTCATGGAGCCCCTGGAACTTCAAAGTGCTTTCGTGGAACAATTTGAACTAGAAAGTGGAATCCAATTCCAAACACATACGTAGAAGAATATATTTCAAAGTAATATTTAAGTAGGTCAACATGTTACAGGCACTTCATGTAAAAGGACTTAAAAATGTATTTGTATTTATCATTAAAAAAATTATTATTTAATTTTGTTATATAATTTACTCATTTATAATATTAATATATGATCCAAGTGTCACCTATCCATGCACTATATTTAGAAACTTAAATAAGTGCTTCCTTTTTTTCATACGGTCGAAGTCTGGGTTTGTTGAGATTAAGTGCAATCGCATTACTTATTTTGAGTTTAATTTGCTTTTATACTTTGTTTTTGTAGCTACTTATGTTGAGAAATATATTTCACTTAAACACAATGTTCTGAATGACATAAAAATGTTTATAGATGTGTGAGAAATCTCGTGTATTTTGCATGAGAGAGAAATTTAGAAGCTGTTCTTGCTTAAATTTAGATTTTAATATCAACTCTGTTAACATGTTGTTCGTTTTCCTTCATTGTAGGTGTTGTTTTCCACAAATGTAAAAAGGAGCATTTTCCATTAGAAAACTATTTAGTTTGCAAGACATTGTGCTAACTAACGAGTATAAAATTATCTGGGGGAACCCGGGATAGTAAACAATAGAATATTCACAATCTAGTAGAAAATATATATATTTATAAATTAAATGTTTTATTATTCTTTTATTATTTTATAATGCTTAAAAAGTGTTGCAAAATAAAGTTATTTTATATAAATATAGTTTTCAGTTTTAATGAATAGAGGAGGGCGGAGGTGATGAGCTTCAGATACTTATAACTTATAAACTTCATAGAGAACGTGAATCCATTTTGCATACATATTTATTTCTTCTAGTGTCTCGTTATTTTCTTATTGTGTCTCGTGCAACCCCTTAGTATGCCTTGTGGAACCCCAGGGTTCCGTGGAACACATTTTGAAGACCACTGCTTTAGGATGTTTAACCCTCCATGTAATAGCGCCGAATGGGCAGTCAGTTTGAAGGAAATAGCAATCGAAATTCCTACTATACAATTCATTTTATACAATTAAGTTTTAATCAGCTCCATCGATGCAGTGGCATAGGTGATAACGCACTTTTTGCGATCGGTCAGGGTTCGAGTCGCGTGGTAGACTTACTTTTTTCCAATTCATTTAATAAATTTTACAATTAAATAATTTTTCTTATCTAATATTTTATATAATCTATATATATATATATATATAAAGGAGAAAAGCGACTCACTGACTGACTAATAACGATATCTCCGGAACTATTCAACTTACAGACTTGAAATTTGGTAGACAAGTTCCTTTCATGGAGTAGAAATCCGCTGAGAACGGATTTTTTGCGAAATTCGAACCGCAAGGGGCGTTACGGGGGTTAAGAGGCATTATAAATAATTGTTTCCATTTTTAAACTACTTGACGTACAATCTTGAAATTGGGTAAGCAGATTCCTTTCATAGAGTAGAGATCCGCTACAATATGAGTTTGGGGGAAATCGATCATCAAGAGGCGTTGCGGGAGCTTAGGGGGCGTTATAGATAATGATTTCCATTTTTAAACTATTAGACGCACAGCCTTCATATTCGATAAATAGACTCCTTTCATAGAGTAGAGATCAGATACAGGATGGATTTTGAGAAAATAGCCCCCCCCAAGTGGCGTTGTGGGTGATTAAGGGGCGTAATAGATAAATATTTCCGTTTTTAAACTACTTGACCTACCTGCTTGAAAATTGGTAGGCATGTTTCCTTCATAAAGTAAATATTCGCTACAAAATGGGTTTTGGGGAAATTGACCAGCAAGGGGTGTTGCGGGGGTTAAGGGGAGATATAAATAATCATTCCGATTTTTAAACTATTAAACGCACACTCTTGAAATTTGGTAAGCAGAATCTTTTCATAGAGTAGAGATCTGCTACAAAATGAGTTTCGTCATTTTATATAATATATTTTTATAATAAATATTGCTTATTAATAATATTATAATAATTAATATCATAATAAAAATTAATAATATAGCATATTTAAAAAATATAATATAAATATTTATATAATTATAGTAATTGATTCAGTTTTTAAAATATAATTACATAAAATATTTAATAAGCCTTTTTTAAATAAATTTATTTAATTGTAAAAATAATTAAATGAATTGGAAATAAAAACGAGTTGATCGCGTGACTCGAACCCTGACAGACCGCGCGGAATGCAGGTGCACTACCACCTATGCCACTGCATCGCTGGAGCTGAAAACAAGATATCAATCATTGGCATGGCCAAGTAATTTTAGTGCGCTTTTCACATGTTGTATTTTACAATAATGCAACTAATGAACTTTTTACAAACAGAAAGTAGTACTATACTTTAAAAAAAATTTTTTTTTAATTTAAAAAAAAAATTTTAAATTATTAAATTTAAATATGATTCGGCTCATTTAGGGCACAAATGCGACCAAATGCCGAAAACCTGAGGTCAATCGGTTGCTTAGCCGCCCATCCGGTATAGTGGTCAGTGAAGCTGATTGCGGTGCCGTAGGGACTGGGTTCAAATCCCGGAGAAGGCATGGATGTTTGTGTTGTAATCCTTTCTTCTGTCTGTGTTGTATGCCCCCGTGTTATACATTGTGTGGTGCACGGGGTTTTAAAAATGTTAAAAAAAAATCGGTTGCTTATTGGCTGAGAAAAAGGTACGACAAAGTATGGAACGAAGACGAGGACGAAATATGCATCCTAATAGCGCTTTTTTTACACTACGTGAAAAACGCGCTAAAAACATAATTGTATGAAAGCTAAGTATGAATTTCGAAGGTAATTTTCTCGGAACTATTTGTCTGTACGGCTCTATTATAGTGAGGGTTCAACACCCTAAAGGAGTACTACTATTACACAAAATCCTGTTCCCAAATGAATTTTCTTAGTCGTGCCCTCCCCTTAATAGATAAACAGTTACAGGAGCAACTAAGAAAAGATGCACAGTATAATATTACCACAATGTCCTCAAACGCGTTATTACGATAGTACAGTATTTGGCTATAAGAGGCTTAGCATTTAGAAGTACCAAGGAAGTTTTTGGTTCTCCTCATAATACTAATTTTATGGGTGCCCTGGAACTGCTAGCAGAGTTCGATCCATTCGTTCGTGAACATATTGAAAAGCGAGAACTACGAACAAAATCTTTAATTTCGTACTTATCAAAAACGATATATTAGCAAATAATGGAGATCATGAGCAAGCAAATCATTAAAACAAAAACAACTCAAATAATGTTTACACAAAGTACTGTTCAATTGTGATGGATTCAACCCCAAATTCGTCCCACAATGACCAATTTCCAATTGTACTAAGATATTGTTTTCGGTGAAAAATGTATGAAAGACATGTCTCATTAATAAAGATTAGTAGTCACACTCTATTATATTTATTTAATTATCTACAAGAATTTTTACCCCTCAGGGGGCTTACCTTCTTTAGGTGAGTACGGGTGTCACAATCCCGAGGTACCCTAGTGATCTTTTCCTTTTCCCAAGGGGTTTACTGTCTTTGGTAAACTCGGGTGTCACGAACCCGGGATACCCTAGTGATCCTTCTCTATTTTCGACCCTCTTGTCATTCAATTTTCCCTTTTCTTCTTTTCCCGTCTAGACTACAGACAATTTTCGAAATTCACATGTACAAAATTATTGATTAATTTTTTATTAGATTACTCAAAATATTCATTAATAATACTATATTTTTCGTTTTGTATTGCGTTAAATTTGTTTAACATTTTTTTTTCGACAATTTATTTTAATGTTCGTATTATTTCTTTGTTTTCTTACTAACAACGTTGGTTTTCCGACCCGCATGTTTGCCGTGTGTGGCGTCCCGTAAGGAGGAAAATGGTGTCCTGGGGATACCTTTTGCGTTCCCTTTGGCCCACGCTTCGCTGTAGACGGGTGGCAGGAGTGAGCCCGCTCCTGTCAATCGGCTGGTGTTAAGTCTTTTCGGAGAAATTGCTGTAGGGTTAGTGCTGCAGATAAGGGGTGGCGGGTTTACCCGTTGGATCCTCGCCCTGATGCTGTAGCACTATATTCTGGGTGTACTCCAGGTAAGCGCTGTGCCTGGTTTTTGCCAGATGACCGGCACACTGCCTCCCTTGTTGGACTCCGTGGTGGGTGGAGCCACACCAGGATGAATACCATCTCTCTTTCATGGATCCTGAAATTTCGTGCCCGGGTAAAGGCCTCGTTTTACCCAACATCAACATTGATCAGATAGCAATTAATGCATGTTTCTTGATTTTATCCTTGCCCAATGGTGAGATGTCGAAAAAATCTCCTTTCGCTATTCAAAAGGCTCTACAAGGAATCGGTTAAAAAATTAAGATCAGGTGATTTGCTTGTGGAAACAAAATCTGCTATACAATCAAAGTCCTTTTTATCTGCAAAAACTTTTCTTGACTGTCCACTTCAAGTTTCTCCACACAGATCTCTTAATACTTGCCGAGGTGTCATTTCTGAACCTGACTTGTTAAACACTTCTGAATCTGAAATCCTTGAAGGCTTCTCGGATCAGGGTGTGATTCAAGTCAGAAGAATTACAATAAAAAAGGATAACATGGTTTGCCCTACTAAACATTTAATTTTAACATTTAATAACCCAAATTTACCCACTTCAATCAAAGCTGGATACCTGAATTGTAAAATTCGTCCATACATTCCGAATCCTCTGCGCTGTTTTAAGTGCCAGAGGTTCGGACATTCACAAACTTCCTGCCGCGGCCAACTTACTTGCTCTGGATGTGCATCTGTTGGACATGCTTCCACAGATTGCACTCTAGAGCCTAAATGTATTAATTGCTCTCAACCCCATACAGCTGATTCCAAACTGTGCCCCAAATGGAAAACCGAAAAACAAATTCAGACAATCCAAACGAATAATAACGTATCTTACCCAGAAGCCCAAAAATTAATAGTTCCACAAACATCACAAACTTACGCCCAGGCTACCAAATCCCCTACTATAAACAGTTCTACACAGACAGATGAAGATATAACAAAAATAAAATGTCCACCCTTAAATTTACTACAGCCAATTTCAGCCCTCCCAAAACCAAATATACCAACATCCACTCCTGCTGTTTTCACATCATCTTCAGCCCAGGCACACCTCTTGCCCTCTACCTCTTCAATAGCCACTACAGTGTCAGAGCCTCAGCCACCAATTCCCATTTCTGCTGCAATACTTTCAACCACCAACCCTATATTCAGCCCTATGGAAACTTCATCAAATATATCTGCTTCCTCATCCAACTCCCGTACTCGACTCCCTTCTGCAGGTATAATACAATATTCAAAAAGTAAACATACAAAATCTCGAGCAAGAACGAAAAAGCTACTACAAAAAATAAACGAAACAGCTATGTATATAAAAATGGCACCACACATACCGATAAAGAGTTCTCCAGTGCAGACTTCCGAAGAAGAAGAAAATGACATGCTCATATATGATGTTGAAGCAGAAGTTATGGGAAAAAAATATTTAACTCCGACCAAGCACCGGAAGGGGCGCGATTGAATCATACTTATCGGACTTGGTGGGGGTAATCCCCACCAAAAACTTGTTATTAGCAATATTTTTGAATATAAAATATTTTGATTTTTTTTTTCTGAAATGTTTTAAACTTGTCTGACTTGGTGGGGTGTGCCCCACCAAAATCTAATTGTTGTTTATTTGTGTGAGCTTTTAACTATATTTGAGTATTTTAAATGGATTTTTAATATTTTAACAATTGATTGGCGCAGCTTAGCCGAAATCGGCTCTTGCGCCATTAAACCCTACATTCACTCACTCACTTACAAGAATTTTTAGCAACAAACGGACTACTATTGGGCAGTCATTTGACAACGCTGCCAATATTTCCGGTTGATATAATGGTGTGCAAGCTCTTCTAAAAGAAAAAAATAAATAAATTCGCTAATTATGTGCCGTGTGCTGCCCATTCTCTTAGCCTGGTTGGTGCAGAATCAGTTAAGGTTGAAACTGAAATGATGAACTTCTATGGTTTAGTGCCACAAATATATGTTTTATTTTCTGCTTCGACCCATAGGTGGGAACTTCTAAATCATGAAATTAAACTGCAATTTACCTTAAAAAGTTTGAATCAGATCAGATAGTCTTGTCACTACGATGCTGTTGAAGCCTTAAAAGATAGTTATGTTAATAACATGAATATTCTTAAAACATTCAGTTGTAATGAAAATAAAAAAATTGATTTCTGAAAAGCGCAGTAATTTTTTTAAACAAATTAACAAAACTCGAAACTGCCATTTTAATTATATTTTAGGAAGAAATTTTTGAAAGATTTAATTTTCAGTTAACAAAAAATTACAAACTCCTGGTTTGGACATCTGTGAAGGAAATAATTACGTTGTTAAAAACGTTTATAAGCAATGCACATGAATCAGATCAAAAACTAAAGGAGTATCAAGATGCAGCTAAAAAAATAAGTCCTAGAGTAGAAACAGAATATAGTGATGTGAACAAGAGACAGGATATTTCAAAATTTGCAGATAAATCGACAGAAAAAGCTCTCTGTGGGACAAAAAATTTAAAAGGGATACGCTTATTTTTTCGTTAGATAAGCTAACCTTTGATTTAAATAGAAGTCAAGTATATATATATTCAGAATATAATAAGATATTAAAATTTTTGATGGATTTGTAAGATCAAAGTAAGGAGAAAGTCGACCTGGAGAGTGTACTCCCTATTCAGATGACGTAGACCAACATTTAGTAAATGAAGGTGTTCAACTCAAAACTTAACTAAAACAAACTGAGCTGTCCTATACTTGTATTGATATGTTAAGTTTAATTTTTGTAAAGAAACTTGTTGACGTTTTTCCAAATCTGTTATCATTTTAAAGATTTTTATAATGCTCCGTATAAAAAAGTGAAAGCAAGTGAAGCGAAGCATGCATTCTCTAAAATGTCCTATATGGACAAGTTCTACCATAAAGCTTACTATGGTGGCGCTACAGTCATTAGTACCCTTTTCTTCTTCCGGTTAATGTAAAATCGCCATTGCTTTGAGCTAAAAAATTAACAAAGTATATTTTAGAAAAGATACTGAAATAAATACTATAAAATTCTGAATCTGAAATCTACAGATTATCTTCTATCCATATAGTGCAAAAAAAGTTTCAAAAACTTGCATTAAAAGTTTGAAAAACTCAGTTGAATTTCGGTGTTTTCCCATAGATTAACATTACACCGGAAGTAAGTGAGGGTTCCACTCAATGTTGTTGTTTACAAAGTAGAACTTGTCCATAGAAATATAGAACAACAATGACAAATACTAGACTTACTTATCACTTCTTTCTATTAATACTGATCTCACTAAAAACTTAAAATGTGATGAGCAAATGAAAGAATTTCCAACACACAAAAGTATAGATTTTTTTTTTTTGTAAATTGTGTTATTGTTTTTATCGTATTTAAATTGTTCGAAGTAAAAAAAAAACCCTTAAGAGAAAATTTCGTGTGTTTATAATTTTTCCCCGGGAATTTTTTTTAGGAAAATGGCAAAATTTTTTATTATATGGGGCCCCCAGCTATCATTAGCCCAGGGCCCCCAAAGGTCACGGTAAGGCCCTGTATGCAAAGATCGTGGTTGTTGGAATTGGGATGGAATGATGAACTTCCCTTTAATGAAGAAAAGAAGTGGCGTCGATTTATCGACTCTTTAGAAGCCGTGAATAATATCACTACTGACAGATGTATTGTGATTCAAAAAGCGGAGTGCATTGAGTTGCATGCATTTAGAGACTCGTCAGAAAAGGTGTATGGTTCATCTTTATCTCAAGTCTATATCTGCCCTTGGAGATGTTAAAGTGAGTCTGGTAATCGTAAAAGCCAAGTGTCGCCTCTGAAGCAGATTTAGATTCAAAGACTTGAACTGTGTGCGGCAGTTCTTGCCCCTAAATTGATGAAGGTAAAGGATGCATTGAATCTTCAGATTTCAGCCGTGCATTTCTGGTAGGATTCGACTATTGTGATTTCATGGATACATTGAGAATCAAGAGAATTGAAGACGTTTGTGGCTAGAGGATTACTTCCTGACGACTCTCTATGGTGGCATGGTCCTGAGCTTCATCTACAGAGTGCCCACTGTCATTGGGGAACCAACCCAGTGACTTTGACTACGAACTAAGGGTGTCCGAGAGAACTCTGGAGACTTCATTGCTGAGTTCAAAGAGCTTTGACTTTTTCAACCATTTTATGGACCTTTCTAATAATTATTTTAAAATATATATTGTTTTTTATACTTACAGGTTTAATTATAATTGCAGATCCAAGGTGAAAAAGAAAGGGGCCTTTAACTACAAGTGAGGTAAATGATGCAGAAACCTGGCTTATTAAGCAGGACCAAAGTGGTATTATAACTTAAGTGACCCTTCAAGTAATCTTAAATCTTTGGACATATTCCAGAATGATAAAGGAGTCAAGATAGTTGGTGGAAAGCTGGAAAAGGCTTCCATACCCTACAGCCAGAAGCATCCAGCTATACTGGCTAAAACTTCTAAATTGAGTAAATCATATTTCATAACTTTGCATAAGAAATTATTTCATGTTAGTCCACAAGGACTACTGAATGCAGTACGATTGAGATTTTGGGCTTTAGAAGGTAGAAGCCTAGCTACGAGAACAGTTCATACTTGAATGGTATGTTTCAAGTGTAAACCAATTCCCCCTTCTCAAATAATGGGCAATCTTTCATATGAAAGAGTGAATATGGTCCCTCCATTCAATGTAATTGGTCTAAATTTGGGAGGTCCCTATTTTGTAGCTTACAAAATCAGAGAAAGGGTATTCTGAATAAAATTTATGTTTGTGTTTGCATTTGCTTTGTGAGTCATGCCATCCAACTTGAAATTCTTTTGGATTTGACATCAGATGCAGTAATTGCAACCCTTAAGAAATTCATGTCTTGGCGAGGAAATTGTTCCAAAATTTTTATGGATAATGCATCGAATTTTGCTGGAGTGAATTCTCAACTAAAAGCATTTTATCGATCCTTAACTTTCCCGATCAAAATCTGGGGGCATAATTCCCTGGGGAAAGCATTGAATGGAATTTTATTCCCCCAAGGACCCCACATATGGGAGTTGGGCATAACGTCAGTGAAATATCACCTCCAGCGAGCCACTGGGAAGATCATGACTCACATATGAGGAGTTTGAAACAGTGATTATCCAGGAGGAATCTTAAATTCCAGATCCCTTACACCAATATCCAATGATTTTGATAACTTTGAGGTATTGACGCCTGCACATTTCTTGATTGGTAGATCAATGAATTCTATTTTTGAGCCCATAGTGATTAATATAAATGACAATAGAATATGCCATTGGCAGAAAACAAAGGTAATTCAGGTAATCTAGAAAAAATGGAGTAGATTATCTGAATACTCTCCAACAAAGAACAAAGTGGATGATCAAGAAGGAGAATATAATGCGTGGGACAATGGTAATTGTAAAGGAGGATTTTACACTAGTTTGCAACTGGCTTTTAAGGTGCATCATTGTGGTCTATCATAGTTCTGATAGTAAAAAAAAAGTGAGAGCAGTCCGAATTAAAACAAAGATACAGGAGAATTTAAGAGGCCCATAACTAAGATCTGTGTTTTGCCTTTAGATGTAAAAAGAAGGTCCATTTCCTTTTAAGAAATTATGTTTTTTATATTTAAATTGTTCCTTTGTAATTTTACCTTGTTGATTTACTGAAATTTTATAGTTCTTTAATAATTTTAAAAACAATTATGTAACCTGAAACTTGTTGCGAATTGTGAAACTTTATTGCTATTGTTGAATATTAATATTGCAAGGCTCGGGAATATGTTCAAGCATGCGTATTGGGCCCCACCTGGCAGTGAGAAAGTGTATAAAGCAAAACAGGAGTTGGTGCTTTTGGAGTGTGTATTGGTCATGAGACACGAGCGAGTGTTTAGCTATGGTGCCAATTGTGGAGATCAGACATATACCTCAAGCAACTGAGAATGAAAATAAACTTGGTGTTTAGTCAACAATCTCGTCTGGTTTTTTAAGAGAGCAACACATAGGGACCACTCTTCAACAGGTGGGTCAACACTTTATTGAGCTTGTTACTTTGTAACTATGTAACTGTGAAATAAATCATTAAATTTTTCTGAAATTTTAATCATTTTCTATTCCTGTACATAATTTTTCTACCCACCGATTTTTGTCTTTATAGGACAACTCGTTCTTGGTAAATCGGGTTTTTTTGTTATAGATTGTATCTTACTTGCAGCCAAGAAAGTTTAAAATCCCTCAGAAGTTATTAAACCTGATAAGCCTGACATTAAGTGAAACAAAGACCATGGTCAAGGAGCAAACAGATCTTTTGAACCCATTGGAAATGAAAAATGACGTTGGACAAGAAGATGCATTAGCATATCTTCTCTTTAATCTAGCATTAGAAAAAGTAGTAAAAGATTCCAATATCAATACCAGAGGAAATATCTTTAATAAATCAATACAGTTGTTGGATTTTGCTCATGGTATTGATATCATTGCTTGAACACCTACCACTCTAAGAGAAGCCTTCTTTTCTTTAGAGAAAGAAAACCCTCAAGATGGGACTGAAAATCAATGAGAATAAGACCAAATACATGCCTTGCACTAAATCATGTTTTAACAATTCCCACTTTAAAATTGAATAGTATAATTTTGAAGTTTTTGACAGTTTCACTTATTTAGGTTTGGAAATTAACAATAGAAACGATTGTACTACTGAAATCCAAAAGAGAATTATTATGGCTAATAGATGTCTTAACCCTTTAACGCGCGGTAATATCTATCTGAAACCACCATTTTTTCTAAAAAATACCTCTAAACACGCAGAGAATGGTTAATGAAACCAATGGTTCTAAAGATATCATTTAACTCTCTTAAAAGACACTAGATGTCAGCACGTGAGAAAAAACTCCTTTTACTGTGACTAAAATGCATCATTTTAAAAGCCTTTCTTAAACACTTCAAAAAAGATTTTTTTTAGCAAATAAAAATAGACAAAAATTCAAAATAAGTTATGTACATTTTTGCTGCATATGCTGTTCATAGCATAACTAATTTTTAGTATGATATTATTATGAAAAGTAGTGCCTTATAAGATTTTTTCAGGTGGATTCAGACTAATAACCACCGCACACCTAGAACATGAAAATTGTTCGTTTCTTCTCCAGCTTATAGCACACACGCGTAAGAGATATAGCCCTTTTTTTTCTTTTCTTTGACTCAGGCAGTGAAATAACTAATAATTTATGGGGGTTTTGCCATTGATTTGGGGGAGGGGGTTTATTATTTCAATATTACTGCATGTTTTAATAATTTAATAATAAAGGAACAATGAAAAAAAAACTTTACTGGCTATTGAAGTTGATTTCAATTGCTTAGTTATATTTTGTACTATTTAATATTTAAAAAGTAATTCTAATACTTAATATTACATATTTTAGTAAATTTATTACAAAATATATAAAGAATATTCTTACAAATCTGATGCAAATCATATATTATTTATTCATCTGAGAATTGTGTCATAAGTGTGCAGTGGTACTTCTGTGAAACCACACCCCCCCCCTCCGGGGGGGGGATGTACTGTAATTTTTTTAAATGTATTTTCTCTGTTCTTAGGTTCTATACATTGCATTTATAATTTTATTTTGAAAAATTCAGCGAATTTATTTTTCCGCGCTTCAAAGGGTTAATGGAATAAGAAAATATATGAAATCGAATTTAATCAAAAGATGAACAAAGGTTCTGTTGAATAAGTCTTTTAAGATCAGTATTAACTCATGCAATGTGAAACTTGTTCCAAGTCTTGAACAGTTGAGAACATTAGTATCTACAAAAGGAAGATTTTAAGATTTATTTTTGGAGGAATACAGAAAAATGGAATGTGGTGAAGATCTAATTTCGAGCTCTATTAATCATATAAAGAATCTGACATTGTTAACTTCCTCAAAATACAATGAATTAAATGGGCAGGTCACATTGTCAGAATGGATGAAGACCGCACTAATAAAAAAGTCTTCCTTGCCTAACCAATTGGCACACAAAGAAAGGGCAGGCCAAATCTCAGATTGATGGCCTAGAAAAAGATCTAGTTTTGAGAACTAAGAATTCCAGAACTCGAGCAGGAAGAAGGCTGTCAAGCCACTGAAGAAGGAAGATCTTATCCAAGGCACAAGTATTTTGTAATATAGAAATATTTAATGCAATGCTATTTTTATACAATACTTTTTTTTTGGTATAATGGGAATGAAATCAACAGCAACTTTCCAAAACTATGATATTCTTTATTCATAACAAATTATTTTAATATATCTATATTAAGAATTGAGAGAAATTTGTGACTGAATTTTTTTTCTATAATAAATAGGCATCCAAAATTATATAAATGAAATAAGTTTTTCCCATTCCTTAAGATTAAAAGGTTATGTCAATATAATATGGTGGGGACAAGTTCTTTGAAACATGATTGTTCTCCAAGTTTTCTATGATCTTAATGAAATAATAGATTTATAGTAGACTTTTCTGATAAAATTACAGAAACATTTCAATCATCATATTACATATGTGATTAAAAAGGTAGAGGTTTTAGTTTAAATTTAAAGAGGTAGGTCAACACTTAAAAACCAGGGGGGGGGGGGAGCAGTGTTTAACATTACCAATATTTTAAATGTAGAAGCAGCAGGAAATTCAATCTTTGAGAAAAAATATAAAAATTCTGTAAATTTTAAACATTAAATAATGCTCTCTTTCCCCTTCTAAAAATTTACTTACAGCATACATTCCAGAGTGGTAACCAGCCCAGTACCATGAACACAATATAGGTGAAATGTCAGACAATTCCTCATTCACAGGTGGAACAACCTGTACACCCTAGGAAAAAAAAAAAGAGAGATTACATTATTTGATTAATATTCTCCATATTAACTAGTATTTACGAAGAGCAGCCAAATGTGCCCATTAAGAAATTGTATTATATATTATCATACCCAACTACTTTCGAACTGCTTAATGTGCAGTATACCTTAAGTGAAAAATACCAGCCACCAACAATAGCATAATGCTAATAAAATAAGATTAATAAAAAAATATATCATTTGGAGAGTATTGATAAGAATTAGCTTTATACTCTTTATTAAGAATTAAATATCATGCATATTCTGTAAAAATAATCTTAAATTTTCTTAAGCAGATTTTGCCAGGAAAAGGTGCAGCCCATTCTTAGACTTTACAGCTGCAGATTAGTCATGAGTACAATCAACAGCATAAGTTTTGGACAGGAAATTTCTTTTATTTCATTTCACTCCACAATACAGTGGGATATTTCAAGAGTTTTTACCATTTACTTTTTTTTTAGAGGGCAAGGTTCATTATACGTATGATTTTGCAGAAAATTTTTAATTTTGAAAATTTGGGAAGCAAGGTGGATTGTTGGAATAGTCAAAAAATGCTTTCAGAAAGCAAGATTTACAGGCATAGACATAAAAGTAATGAAAATTTCGCCCATGATGAAGAAGTCACTCATGAGATAGATTTTTAAGATTATGTTACATTTGATCAAGGACTGTATCTGATCAACTGAAGTTGAGGAAATTGTTGATGTCCGAGTCTATGAATAGCGATTCTGATGCAGAAATTGATAATGAAACTTGTTGAGTAAGTTTATAATTGTATTTTAATAATAGTAGTTTCAGCTACCGAACAAAAAGTATGTAATTTCTGACTGTGGATATTTTTTGTGTTGTTGCTTATTGTAGAATTTACAAAGGGTAAATGCAAAAAAATTGTATTTTCTTTTGGACCCGATATTATGAACAATCCCTAATTAGCAAATAAAATGCTCAACCCCATTGAATTCATCAAGTCTGAGTTCGACTGTAATAGAAATGTAATATTTAAAATTTAAGTATACTTTTGTACTGGAAATTTAACATTTTTGCCTTCAGTTGATGCATAAGTTATACTTCACATGTACACACAAGAGCAGTTCAATTAAATTTCATGCATGTTAACAGATATTTCAAAAAGTATGTACTTCCAAAGTAGCAAATAGTTTATATGCCATGCTTATTAAGTTCAGAGCATTTTTGTTGGATGTATCTGTGCAGCTTATGGTACCAAAACAACCAGAACAACTAAGCTAGAATAACCTGCTTCAATAGACTACATAATTGGACACAATCTAACAAAATTCTATTTTTGTTTAGCTTTTAACAATTATGGATATCAAAGAATATGTAAAAAAAAATCACTTCTGATAACAATAAAAATGCATCATTTGACAATTACTTAAAAGATTATTCAATTTTCAAGCTTAAGAATACTTTTCAGTACAAGCAAACTTTTGAAAATTTTGTTACAAGCTTAAAAAAAGTATGAAATAATTGAAAACTTTTAAAAAGTTCAATAATTTTGTGGTTTACACAAAATGAAGAAAACATATCACATTTAAATTCTTATATGCAAACTAGCCGTTACCCACCCACTTTGGTGTGTATTTCATGATGTTTTATAAATATATACTGTTTATACATATATATATAATATATAAAATTCTCGTATCACAGTGTTTGTAGCCAAACTCCTCTGAAACGGCAAGACCGATTCTTATGAAATTTTGTGCGTATATTCAGTAGGTCTGAGAATAGGACTTAAAATGTTTTTCATTCCGATATTGCAATTAGTTGAAAAGATATTAATTAAAAACCTTAAAACCGGTAATTGTTTTACCCCTGTCTGTTGTTTTGCTTGGCGTCGAAAATCTGTTTCACGCCAGATGCGGGACTTTTCTCTGTTCCACCATCCAAATCACCCTGCTCATGGGTTATGTTAGCAAAAGGAGTGTCTATAATAAATCAAAAATCACCAAATTTGGTGAGTGGAAAGTTTATTTTTCCCCCATTTTTTGTGCATATCTTTAATTCAAAAATTCATATATTGCATCCATTTATAAAACAAAAATATTTAAAATATTTTCGAAAAATCTAATCACTTTTATTTCACTATCATTTCAAATAAGTGACACGAGATAAGTGAAACGGCTAGACCAATTCTAATGAAACTTTGTGCGTATATTCAGTAGGTCTGAGAATAGGATGTAAAATGCTTATCATACCTCTAAGTAATAAGGGTAATCCACCCTAAATTTTTATTTTTTGGACAAAATTTTTTATTTGAATTTTTTTATGATTCAACATTAAAAAATACATACAAAACAAAATTTTTACTTTTCTGCCTCCCAGCTCCTATTTTTAATAGCAATCTTAGTACTTTAATAATTTTCTACTCTTGGCATTTGAAAATTCATCAGTTACCCCTCGATCAGTTATTCCCGCCATGCGTGTACCGGTGTCACTTCTCACACTGTAAACACAGAGTAGGGCTGAGAACGAAGCCGGTCTCCTGTCTTTCTCGCACAATAAGCTTTCTCTCACTCACTAAAGTTTAGGGCCTAAACCATTTTTGGCCATTATTATTGATTGTGCATCGATCGTAACAGTGATGCTTATACTTATCATTTCACTTTCTCAGAGCAACTCTCCTATTAAGTATAATTCTTATACTAAATGTATCATCACTTTGCAGTGCTATAATTACTTATTCCCATTTTGCTCAAGATAGTTCTCACGTTCAGTTAATTTAGTGATCTCATGTAAATCAATAGTTTTCAACACGTGTCATGAGCTCTCACCAACAACAACTATTGTGTTACCTGTATAAACCATTTCTGCATATTTTTAGACATTTATGAGTTCTTATTTATTATTTATTAGTTTATTTATTATTAAATGCCAATTAATAAAACTGTAATACTCAGTGCATGCAAAATTTTTGGGAATCATTTTCAATGTAAAGAAAAATATATATACATATTGTTGTATGTCATGATTAAAATTATAATCATAGTTTGACAAGTTATCAATTACTTACATGACATCCCAATGTTGTCAGTAATCCATGAATATAGTATTACTTGAACGCCAAGCGTTGTGGGCGTTTCAAATGTGCCGCCCATTAAAGAAATGTAAACAAACGCATGAGAACGGGGTAAAAATTGAGTGGAGTTGAGAAACAGCTTTTGCTGATGGCAGCTGTGCATTGGAGATCCGATCGTCGCTTGTGACGTCACGGTGCTATCTGGCCACTCAGGAGTTTTTCAATAGTTTACATCGCTTGTTGTGGAAGTGATACAATATGTTAATTATATTAGTGTATAAATATATGGATCGCTACTGCCGTGAAATTAGTAGCAGTTGGGTGTTTCTCAGCGAGCAGCTGACTCCATGCTGCACTCATGTTTTTGAGCAAGGTGCTCAGTTAAAATGTTTTTTAACTTTTTCATTGTAAAAATGTCACTGTAAATTTCATCTTTTGAATCATCTTCAATAAATGTGATTGTTTACGAAGTTCTCGTCTTTGATGAAAAGTCCTCCACACCCGTTTTTCAATTTTTAGATCCCCTGTTAATAACCCTGCTAATTAGTTAGTTTTTCACACTTTAATGTTGGAAGTGTAGAATTCAAGATAGGATGACACATATTTTATAATTGTGAAAGGTAGAGGTAAAATAATAAAAGAACACATACATTATCAGTTTACTATTTTCTACCATTAAGTGTTGCAGAAATACTTTGCAGTAGGATTTATTAAGTGTAGATTCTAAGCACCTTGAAAGCACACAGCAATCATTACATCAGAAAAAGGTAAACACTAAAGATGTTGCCAGATGTAACGAAACGATTACAATTAATTTGATTATTTCAATATTAAGTACTTCAATTTGATCCATTTGTGTGTTTTGTACAGTAAACAATGCCAGCAAGACACAAAGGGTCTGATTTGGGCCATGGAATGATTAAATCTACAGCCATGAGAAATAGAAGAGCTCAAAGGAACAAATCCAACAGGATAATGAAGATATGCGTGTGAACATGGCGCAGTTGTGTAAATCACAATCCCAAAGAGGTACGAGTTCAACAAAGACAAGCACGTCGATGCGCATTTGACACACACAGAGCAAATGACCAACAAGTACATCGAGCATTTACATCCGATTCACTCCGTCGTCTAGCATTTGAGTATGAGCCCAATGTTAAATATTACGCTCATTCGAAATTGGTACTATGGACAAGGAATGCCCGCATTGTAATGCGCTTAAATTTTAAAATGAGCTAGCCGGGATGTGTTGCGCGTCAGGAAAAGTGCAACTACTGGAAATTGAAACACCACCTGAACCATTGAACGGTTTACTTATCGGTACGGATCCCGATTCTAACCTGTTCCTGAAGTCAATTCGAACATTTAATTCATGTTTCCAAATGACATCGTTTGGAGCAACAGAAATAGTTAAAAATAAGGCTGCAAATGGTCAACAATTTAATTCAACATTCAAAATCAAAGGCCAGGTTTATCACAAAGTGGGCTCATTGCTGGCGATGCTGAATGAACCACATAAATTTTTACAAATTTACTTTATGGGCGGTGAGGACTCTGAAAGCGCACTCGCCAATCGCGTGGATGCCCATTGTAGCTACAATAACCTCAATTCACTTTTTGCCAGACGCATTGTCGGTGAACTGGACACTTTATTGAAGGAGCACAATGAATTGTTGAAATAATTTAAATCGCAAATTACAAAGTGACAATCATGCTATTGTCATCAATCCCGATAAAACACCAACTGGAGAACACATTCGTAGATTCAATGCACTTGTTGACGACGTTGCTGGAATCATGGTTGGCAACTGTACAGCTACGCGAGAAATCATGATTTGAGGAAGAAATAATAATCTTGAGTTCATTGCTGATACACACCATTCATATGACGCTCTCCAATATCCGCTCTTCTGGAAGGGACAAGACGGATATTGTATAAATATTATATAAACAACGGGATCCCGTAACTGTTAGCACTACTTACCCTAAATATTCTTATCTTCGGCCATAATATATTTTCTTTCTCCAATATACATACTTATCATTTACTTTAGCTTTTTTTAATTAATTTTAAAATTAAAAGGATATTTTATTTTGCCGCCGATAAGCGGAGTTTAAAAAAAAAAGGTTTTCAGTTATGCAAAGTATTTTTATTCAAATATCGGGAGGAATGACGTCATACGTTGATGATGTCATTCTTACGTTAGCTGAACAGGTGTTTTAGAAAAATTCGAATAACTCTCTTTTTTTTTGGACGGGAATAGATAGCATCAGAGCTGCTTTATAAAACTTGAATTGTATCAGAAAGGGAATGGGTAAATAATTATTTTGTCTTTCTTTTAACAATTAAAGAGCTACCATAATTTATTTTTTTGTAACTTTCTTTTTTTTTTAAAATTACTATTTGATTTAAATATTTTTATCGTTTAGCTGAAATAAAAAGAGTTTATTTCTTAATGACATTTGTTCCTTTTTTTGACCACTTATTGTGCACTGTGAATGATGTGTTTTTCTTTTTAGCCATCTCTTACTTCAGCAAACGCTGCCCTGCCATAAATACTCTACTAAATGCTTTTCCCTACTAATGAGTTTTAATAACTCGTTGGCGTTTTATGAGCATTTAATTTAGTATACGCTAACAAATAAGGTTATGGGCATGATGTACTGAGATAGTAATCATGAATACAGTGTATGGTCTTATAGTATATTAGAGATATTTTCATTCGGGGGGGCCGATAGTGTAAGAAGATTTTTATATCGGCGATTTGCACTTAGAATTTTTCTAGAGTGATTTAAGGTAAAATATGAAGAATTATATCAATAGCTCTATTTTTCGAATTTTTTTTTAATTCTGAATTTTTTTGAGCATTTGGTAAAAGTTAAATTTTTTTTATTACCCATTCCCTGATCATGGCGAATTATTCCATTCCAAAATTGGAAGGTCAAAATTATGTCAGCTGGGCCAATGATGTCAAATATCTCTTGATGGAGAGACAAGTATGGAACATAGTAGATGAAAAAGAGATTGAGCCAAAGTTAGATGTATCAACAGATGCCGAAGCAGTAAAGGAAGTTAAGAATTTTAAGGCCCGTAAGCAAATAGCGATGTCTATAATCTATTTGAACATAGATTCCTCACATAGAAGGATAGTAGAAAGAATTGATGATCCAGTTGAAGCTTGGAAAGTCCTCAAAACATATTATCAACTAGATTCTAAAGCCCACCACATGGAGGTATATTCTTCACTGATGAATTGCCATATATTATCTGAAGAGTCCATTAGCCTATTTTCAACAAGATTACTGAGAATATACGAACAATTACGAGATTTAGATGAAGATTTTAGTGAAAGATATGTCACTTTCCAATTACTAAGATATCTGCCTCCTCAATTCGACTCCATAGTCCAAACCATCCTTCGATTAGACGATGTGAAGTTTGTCTATAAAGATGTTGTTGCCGAATTAGTAGCTGAAGAAGCAAGACTGAAATTGAGAAATATGGACATGAGTAAAGAAATTGCTGCCCAGTCTACCAGAATGGAGTCAAAGAAAAGGAGCATAAAGACTTGTTATCAGTGCAAGAGTCCAGATCACCTGAAAAACAACTGTCCGGAGCTGACGTCGAGATGGACTACAATGAACAATTCCTACAGATCACCGAGACGCCATTTCCCTCCTAGGAATGTTAAAGGATCCTATCAACATGGAAAAAGATGCCAGTCACACCTACCAGACAGAGACAATCCCAGAACAACCAGACTCCTAATCAACGTAATAACTTCCACCATAGAGATGTAAGTCCTGAGGCAGGTAAATACTCTAATTTTATAACTACTAGTCTAAATATTGTGGATGAGAGTGCTGACTGGGTTTTTGATACAGCAGCCTCTCACCATTTTTGTAGAAACAGAGATTATTTTGATGAATTCTATCCTACTACAAATGAAGAAATGTCTGTTGCCATTGAAGGTGTAAATACTCCCATTGAGGGGAGAGGAACTGTTAACTTAAAATTTGGTTCAATGACTATAATTTTAACTAATGTAATATATTCTCCTAAATTGAGAAGAAATCTTATATCTGGTCCTCAATTGGATAAAAAGGGTATATCTTTCTGTAATTGTAGAGGTAGAGGTGAGGTGGAGATCGCGGAAGATGGTAAAGTTTTATTTTCTGCATATTTAAAAAACGATGTTTACCATCTTTACCCTAAAGTTCTTGGGCCTCGAAAGAGAATAACTTTTGAAGCATCTGCACTTATGGATAAAAAGTTGGAATTCTGGCATAAACGACTGGCACATGTCAGTCCATCAGTAATATCACGAACAGTTAAAGAGAACGGTGCTAGAGGGCAACCTAATTTTAAAAACTTTGAGTTAAAATGTGAGCCATGCCAGCTGAACAAACAACGTAGAGTATCATTCAAGAGACAGGAAGGGATCACGCAGACCACTTGAGTTACATTATGGGGATGTCTGGGGACCATGTAACAAGATTGGTAGGATGGGCGAGAAATATTTTTTATCTATCATTGGTGATTTTTCAAGAAAAGCAGCTGTATACCCATTAAGGGAAAAATCCGAAGTGTTTGAAGTCGTTAGACGACATATCACACGCGTTGAGAATTTCCTTGATTTAAAAGTAAAACACTTCTGGTCGGATAACGGTAATGAATTTGATAATAAAAGGTTTGAAACTTATTTTAGTAGTAAGGGAATACATGTGAAATTAACCAACACATATTCGCCTGAACAAAACGGGGTGACCGAACGGTACAATCAAACTGTTGCCGCTGGAGCCAGAACATTGTTAAGTGAAAGTAGAATGAGCTACGAATTTTGGCCTGAAGCTATGCTTCATTTTACATATACTTTTAACCGTGTTTGTCATAAGGGACAAACGAAAACACCATTTGAACTGTTTTCAGGTAATAAACGGTCTGTAAGACATTTGAAACCATTTGGTTGCACAGCATATGTAGGAACTCCTAAACAAAAACGATCTAAGCTTGACCCCAGGGCTGTGAAAGGTCAGATAATCGGTTATGCTTTCCGAACGAGGGGTTACAGTATCTGGATTCCTGAATGGAATAAAGTTGTAGAAACTAAAAATGTTTCTTTTGAAGAGTCTATTCCATTTCAAAAGCCACACAGTGGAGCAGTGCTGGAGCCCGTGTATCTGAAGTTTGAGCCATTTGAACCATTCCCTGATGAGGATTCGAGACACGAACGCAACGTAAAGGATGCATCTGATAAGTCGTCTGTAGCTACACCCGAATCATCTGAAGATGAAACTGATGAAGACTCACCAGATACTCATAAACCAAGCACCAAAACTGTCAACTGGTTCAGGAAACTTGTTCCTAGACCAGATGGTAGCCGTACAGATGTCTACTATTACCAGGAAGGATGTACTAAAAGATTAAGGACTCTCAAAGACATCGAAAAATATTGTAAAGATCACAATTTAACATTTGATTCTGATATTTTTAACTTTTCACAATCCGATACGTTCCACGGGGGACGCAAGTTCAAGTCTTAGTCAAACATGACTATATGACCTGAAAATCCCCAAAACATATGAACAGGCTATGAAATCCGAGCAAAGAGAAGAATGGGAGAAAGCCATGTCAAGCGAAATTGAAACCATGCATAACAGGGGAGTATGGCATTTAGAAAAACTACCAGAAGGTAAAAATCCCATTGGGTGCAGATGGGTTTACACTGTAAGAAGAAACGCAAATGGCGAAATAGTACGTTTCAAAGCTAATTAGTGGCACAAGGGTTCAAGCAGGTGAAAGGAGAATCCTACGAGGAAACGTTTAGTCCCGTAGTGAATTTTGGTATAATAAGACTTTTATTTTCACTCTTGGTATCATACCTAGGCTGGACCCATTTACAAATGGATATTGTTGGTGCCTATCTTTAGGCACCGTTGAAAGAAGTAATTTATATGGAACAACCCCAGGGATTCAAAGAACAAGGCAAAGATAATTTATATTGCCGGTTAGATCATGCTCTGTATGGACTCCACCAGAGTGGGCGTCTGTGGTTTTACGAGTTGCACGAAGTATTGACCCGTTTACATTTTAAAAAGCTTGACTGGTGTAACTGCACATATGTTTTTAACTCTGACCTTGTATTGACTTTGTATGTTGATGATATTGTTTGTTTTGGATGAAATAGAATTGTAATAGATAAAGTGGTAAAACTCTTAAAAGGATATTTTGATTTAAAAGTACTTGGTAAAATCCAGAAGTTACTAGGGGTTGAATTTGAGGAAGAAAATGGTTGCCTAGTAATTCATCAAAAATCCTATATTGAGGAAGTGTGTGATAGGTTTAAAAATTTCAAATTTCCTATTTCTTCACTCCCCATTAGTAAAGGGTGTATTTACTCTAAACTTAGTTGTCCACAGTCCGAACAAGAAATTGCGGAAATGGCTAAACTGCCTTATCGTAGTGTCTTGGGATGTTTATCTTTCATAGCAAACCGTACTCGACCAGATATTAGCTATGCTCTGTTAATATTTTTAGTCAATTCCAGACTAATCCTGGAATGTTACATTGGACCGGCCTATTAAAATTATTAGGTTATGTTAGTCAGTCGAGAGGCTTTAAATTGAGACTTTCTTGTTCAAAAGCTCGTCTTATTACATATTCTGATGCTGATTTTGCAGCGAACACAGATGACCGTACTTCTTTAGGTGGTCAATTAGTGTTATTAGATAATTCTCCCATTGCTTGGAGAACCTTTAAGGGAAAAAGTGTAAGTCTTTCGACCATGGAGGCGGAATTTATCGCCATGACTGAAGCTACCAAGGAATTGTTGTGGTTCGATAGAATATTAGGTGAATGTTTTGAGAGGAACATTATCACTGGTCAAAAAAATTTAATCTATTTTACATGTTGACAATCGAGCCACTATTGATTTTGTAAGGTCACCCATTGAAAACTATCGTAGCAAACATATAGATGTCAAATTGTTTTTCGTGCGAGATTTAATCTATAAAGACATTTTTGAACTAGAATTTGTCTGTAGTAAGGATAACTTGGCTGATATCTTCACCAAACCTCTTACAAAAACTGAACTGAGGAAGTTCATAACACTTCTTTTTACTGAAAATGAAATGTAAAATATGTATTTAATCCTTTAATGTTTGTCCTCTCTATGCTTATTTAAATATTGTAATTTCTGTAAAATCTTATATGTTATAGGTACTAAAATAGTGTGAAAGTCTGTGGCCACAGCAATTAAAAGGATAATTATATTTTAATATATGCTTATTTAAATTGCATTATTTTTTTTGAGTTAAGAGGTACCTCATAGTATGTATATATATATATATATATTTTATTTTAGTGTATTTTACCACTATTGAAATGTTCATTGTATGTTATTTGTATGTGCTTTTGTAAGAGTAATATGCATTAGAACTATTAATTGCATAAGGAAATGAACTTTGGTATATATATATAAGCTACTCTTTAATCTTATGATTAATATTG
Source organism: Trichonephila clavata (assembly GCA_019973975.1). NCBI lineage: Eukaryota > Metazoa > Arthropoda > Arachnida > Araneae > Nephilidae > Trichonephila > Trichonephila clavata. Next base: position 220,984 of record BMAO01030510.1, read on the forward strand.
TGAACTATGGATTCATTGAATCATTTTTTTTTTAGACTTTATACATTTAAATCTGTTTTCAGATTGTATTAGTGAAGATATGTCAAGAATTTTTTTTTTTGTTGTAAATCTGAAGATAAGGTTTTTTGTATTTACTCCTAAAAATGTTGAATTTTCTATGTATAGTTGAATTTGGTAAATTCATAAATTCTGTTTTATTATCAAGGGCTATATTACATATGAAATATTTTGTAAATGGAGCTCTTTATTTTATGTTCTATTTTTATGGTCGGATAGATAAGAGGGTTTGATTTAAATATTTTTATCATTTAGCTGAAATAAAAAGTTTATTTCTTAATGATGTTTGTTCCTTTTTTGACCACTTATTGTGCACTGTGAATGATATGAGTTTTTCTTTTTAGCCATCTCTTACTTCAGCAAACGCTGCCCTGCCATAAATACTCTACTAAATGCTTTTCCCTACTAATGAGTTTTAATAACTCGTTGGCGTTTTATGGGCATTTAATTTAGTATACGCCAACAGTAACAGGTACTTCATTCGTCACAAAACTTAATTTATTATAAACATCATTGTTTAATTTGAATTGATATTTATGAATGTATTCTTACAGGATATGAAACAAACAAGAACATTAGATTGAAGGATTATTATGCATATCGTCTGATGATTAGACGCGGTCAGGACAATGTAATTCTACAGTGTCATGAGCTTTGTCAACAATTCATGGTCGACATTTACGTGAAGATAGAGAGCAAATGACTACGATATTTACGATATAATCAACAAAAGCTGTGTACTGAAGAATACATTCACTTGCGAGAAGCTATTGTGAGCAACGCCGACATCGTCAAAAATGGTAACTGTCATTCTACCATCATCGCACATAGGCAGTCCACGTCACATGCAAGAATACATCCAGGATGCTGTGACTTTCGTGCGCAAATAGGGACGACCGTGTCTATTTATTACATTTACATGTAATCCAAAATGGCTGCAGATTACATCTTTGCTATTGCCAGGGCAAAATGCAATACATCATCATGACATAACAGCACTGATGTTCAAACAAAAATTAAAATCTTTAATGAGTTTTATCACAAAATTACATGTATTTGGTCCCAAACATTGCTGGATGTATTCAGCTGAATGGTAAAAACGAGGATTACCTCATGCAAACATTTTGGTTTGGTTAATCGACAAAATACGTCCTGAAGAAACCGATAGTATGATTTCTGCTGAAATTCCAGATCCGTCTACTGATCAATTACTGTTTGATATTGTTACAACAAACATGATTCATGGCCCATGCGGTAATTTGAATCGCTCATCGCTTTGCATGGCCAATGAGAAATGTATAATGAGTTTTCCTTAAAATTTCACCAATGATACGATCACAAATGTCAATGGATATCCAATATATTGTCGAAGAGGTACCGATAATGGCAGACAATCATTTACAAAAAATGTCAACAACGCCAACATTGACATTCGTTGGGTGGTGCCATATTCGCCTCTGCTGAGTAAAACATCCAATGCTCACATTAATGTTGAGTTTTGCAGCTCAGTGAAGAGCGTCAAATACATTTGCAAGTATGTGAATAAAGGAAGTGATATGGCTCCATTTTGTATTGAAAATACCAATGCTAATGCTCCTCCAGGAAATAACAAAGATGAAATAATGCTCTACCAAATTGAACGGTAAATCAGCTCCAATGAAGCTGTTTGGCGTATCTTTGGTTTCCAAATTCATGAACACGATCCGGCAGTTATTCATTTAGCCGTCTATCTTGAAAATGGCCAGCACGTATTTTTTCACAAACAAGACATCGATTGATTGTGCTATAAATCAACCAAAAACTACACTCACCGTATTTTTTGAGTTGTGTAATCATGCAGATGCTTTTGCATGAAAACTACTCTATTCAGAAGTACCACGCTATTTTACATGGGCCCAAAACAAAAAATGGATGCCCCGCAACAAGGCACACTGACTGATGCATGCCAAGGTTTATTCAAATCAAAAACTTTGGGGCGAATATTTACAGCCATCCCAAGACACACAGATTGAGTGTTTTTATTTGCGACTGTTGTTGGTTAATGTCACCAGCCCATTGTCATTTCAAGATATACGTAAAGTGAATGGACAACAGTGTCCAACATATAAAGATACATGCCTTGCACTAGGTTTGCTGGAAGACGACAACCAGTGGGAGTGAATGCTTACTGAAGCAGCATTGAACTGTACAGCAATACAAATTCGTTTACTATACGCTATAGTGTTGACTACATGTTTCTCAATAACTGATGATGTATTGCATCGACATCGTACACTGCTCAACGATCTAACGATAACATTCAGCGACGTTATGTACAATGAAGCATTGACTGATATCGAGGATATTTGCATAGTCATTGTCAATTTACCACTCAGTCATTTCGGTATACATTCGCCAAATTGAAGTGCATCTACTTTAATGAGCACTGAAATGAATCAGGAACTGCAGTACAATACTGCAGAAATTGCAGCGATTATTACTCACAATTAGGGTTTCTAATTTCCCGGGAATGTAATTGTCGTTCCCACAATTCCCTGGATTACATCAAAATTTCAAAAAATTTATGAACAAGTTATTTTTAAATAAAGATACATATAAATTCCAAAATTAATACGTATTTACATAATAAGCTAAAGATACACAAAATATGTAATAAACTGATAGTTAATTTTTAAAATAGAATTTCAGAAAGCATAAGCAATTTATACTTTTATCACTCAGCCTGGTTCTAAACTTTGTGACGAACAATCCGGCAGCCGAAAATGCTCTCTCGGCTTTTCGACTGCATAATTTTTCTAAGCCAATTTTTTCTGGCTTAAAGACTGCTACAATTGTAGTCATAGTTTCAAACTCTACATTGGTCATCATTTGTTCTTCTTTAATGTCAATTAATGCTTTTAAAATTGCTCACTTTATTTGTAAAAATCTTTCAAGTATTGCCAACAAACTATTCCCGAGTGCTTTGGTATCCAAACAAACCACCTTTTCACACCCAAACTCTGCTTTAACATATTTTTGTAAAACATCATTCATGAGAGGTGATTTTCTGAATAATTTTACTACATTTTTAATCTTTTTTGTAGTTTCATTTATGTTAGTTATAGAACTTTTTTCTGCAAAAGTGATATGAAACAAAGCATCTGTTCCTACGCCGCTTTCAAATTCTAAATCTAATGCTAAATCTAATCTTTGCAATTCCCGGAAAATCAAGGAATGAAGCATAATTCCCGGGAATAGAAAAAGTACAGAAATCTTATGATTTCCTGGGAACCCGGGAAAGAAACCCTACTCGCAATGTCCCACTACTGGCTGAGGAACAACGAACCATTTATGACCGCATTATGCTCGCAGTTTCGGCAGGTCAAGATGGATTCTTTTTTTGGATGTACCAGGTGGAACTGGCAAAATATTACTCATTTCGCTAATTCTCGCCAAAATACAACCAAATAATGGCATCGGATTGGCTGTTGCATCATTTGGCATTGCAGCAACTTTATTAGATGGAGGCAGAACAGCTCATTCAGCATATAAGCTGCCATTAAATATTCAAAATAACCCAGACACAGTGTGCAACAAAAAAAAAACAATCGTCCATAGCCACAGTGCTGAAACAGTGTAAAATTATCATCTGGGATGAATGCACTATGGCACACAAACATTCGCTTGAGGCGTTGAACAGGACATTGAAAAACATAAAAAAACAATGACAAACTATTTGGCGGCACTCTGTTACTCCTTTCAGGTGATTTCAGACAAACACTTCCCGTCATTCCCCATTCAACATATGCTGATGTGATTAATGCTTGCTTGAAATCATCGCAACTGTGGTGTAATGTTGAAAAAGTACAGCTGAAAGTAAATATGCGCATTCAAATGCTTCAAAATCCATCCACTGAAACATTCTCAAAACAACTGTTGGATATCGGCGATGGAAAAGTAGCTGTACATGAAAATACTGGATGCATAAAATTGACGATCGATTTCTGAATAATCATTAACTCGCAAAATGCTCTCATTGACCAGATATTTCCCGATATTCACACACAATACTTGAATCATGAGTAGCTGGCAGAAAGAGCAATTTTGGCAGCAAAAAATGTGGACGTCAATGATTTGAATTTCAAAATACAACAATTGTTGCCAGGGGACTTGATGTCATACAAATCTATCGATACAGTTTGCGATACAAACAAAGCTGTAAATTATCAAGCACAGTTTTTGAACTCATTGGATTTGTCAGGCATGCCACCATACCATTTACAACTGAAGGTTGGATCTCCCCGGTTATTTTGCTTTGTAATTTGAAATCACCACAACTGTGCAATGGCACGCAATTAGTCATTAAAAAATTGATGAAAAACGTTGTCGAAGCTAGCATTTTGAATGGCAAGTTCCGAGGAGAAGATGTATTACTACCACGAATCCCTATTATCCTCACAGATGTGCCAATTGAATTCAAACGCATTCAATTTCCAATTAGATTGGCATTTGTGATGACAATCAATAAGTCTCAAGGCCAAACAATGTCTGTTTGTGGCTTAGATTTGGGCACACCGTGTTTTTCACACGGACAATTATACGTGGTATTTTCTGGCATGGGTAAACCATCCAGTTTGTTTGTGTTGGCTAAAGATAGACTCACTAAAAATATCGTACACTCCATTGCACTAAGAGACTGATAATGTTATTTTTTAATTGTCATAATTTGTGATAGAGATGTAATTTGAAATTTATTAGTTAAAATAATAAAAGTACAAAAAATTCAAAAAAGGAACGTTTGGTGTTTTGTTACTTTTATAAGCCGTCATTGGTTCACAGCGCTCCATTCCTCTTTCAGTCAAAAACTACATCCCCACACACTTACAATTTGTTAGTTATTTTTTATTTGACTACCAAAATATTCACTAGAAATAATTTATTGCCGGGTCAGCTGTATATGTCTATAAATAAAAATGTAATGTGTGTTTGTTCAAAGCCGCTAATCTCCGAAACTACTGGAGCATTTACTCTAAAAATTTGACATAACGTTGCACTTGAATCCGGACGGGTTCTTATGTACTTATTATTTCGTAATTCCCACTAATTTTTTTTGAAATTTAATTTTTAAGTAATTTTTCGGTGTTATGACGTCCTATGATGTCGCATTTCTCTCTGAATGCGGAAATTTATACTTTACACACAGTTTTTTCGGAATTTCTATATATTTTTCAAATAAAACATTTTTTTAATGATTATTCTTTTAACAACTAAAATTTTGTTTTGTAGTTTTGGCAACACTCGAATAGTATTATCGCGGGATGTTTACAATTTTGCTTATATTTTACATCGCGGTTTTTCTGTCATATTACGCTTAATTTATTTCTCTTTACTAAACGAAAATGAAAATTATAATTGACTTCTGTACTCTACTTATTTTTCTGCCTAATTGTTGTTAAAATTTCTCATAGTTTTGACGATAACATGACTGGCCGACTGATCTGAACTAATGAGTAGCATTCCGATTGAAATGTTCCGCCTATTTTATCTTTCTCCAGAAATCTTAAATTCAATCAATTCATTATATAATTTTTATGTTTAGCTTTTTAAACCATTGTTTTTTCCATCGACCATTTACCTCAAATTAAAAGACGTCTCCAAATGCCGTGATATGCATTCAATGTTTGGAAACCGTTCCGTACATTCTGACACAGTATTTTTTTTCTCACTTGGCGACATTCTAATTTGGCGAAATTGATCGACGGTTTTTTAATTAAAATGTTTTTTCTCCATTTTTGACAATTTTTTAAATTTTTTTTTATACTTACGTATTATTGCAAGAATTGCCAACATTCAAGATACTCGCTAAGTTGGTAATTCCATTTTCATATGTGTTGTACGCGCTAAATTGGCAATCATGTGCTTTGTTTTATACAATGTCGCCGATAGTTTGCGATAATACGCAAGTACCTTTCATTTGATGTTACTATTGAAATACAATTGTAAAAATAAGATTTTCTGATACATCAAAATATTGAACCTTATTTTGTTTTTGATTGCTTTCTAAGATTTAACTTTGTTATAATTTTCTTAAAACAGATTCCATTAGTAATTTGTTTGCAGAATACTAGAAGTTATTACGGTTTGCTTTTGTCGGGGACGTAGGTACCGCTTTATCAGTTGTATCAATGATGCAGGGCCACCAAGCAACAGGAGCCCCAACAAATGTTACTACAGTCCCATTAACATAGTGCTCATATCTCAAAAAGGGCCCCAAAGGAATTTGGATACAAAGCCCATTCAGAGCTGTTTTGTAATTTCATACGTTTTTGTTTTTACCTTCTTTTTAAGTGCGGTCAATTGACTTCAGTACGTAAAATTGCATTTCAGAAAATCGAACTAAGGTCATCACATTGGGCTGGCAAAAGCAGTGTTAAGGGTAATTGCACATTAAATTCGAATAGGCATCAGTGAACGAGGACAATGCAAACAGATGGCTCAAATACATGTTGGGGAAGCAGGTGGTTGTAAGATAGTAATTTTTTTTTTCAAATTATGCTTTCGCATTGATAAAGTTATTCAGTTCTATTTGTGTCAATTAATGTTAGTACTGTACTTCATTTTTCAATTTATTTTTAAACTCGGGATATATACAATTACAACTGTATATTCAATTATATATATATTGAATTTGTGTATATTTCATGTGCAAAATACTAATTTTAATTCTGTACGCTAATGGATCTGTTTGGCGTGATTTCAAAATATCTCCACAAGCAAGTAGCATATCAATTAAATCTTTCAAGTATTTTATCTTTTTCCAGTGATTCTAAATTAAATAAATAGATAATTTTTATTTTTTGGTACTTACATTTTTTTTTGTCAACCATTTACATAAAATCATGAGACATTGCCAAATGCTGCAATATGCATTCAAAAAGGGAAAATTATTATATGACTGTTTTTGCACAATAATAAAATTTTTGCACTTGGCTGTGAATTTTTCCTCTAAATTGTTGAATTTTCTAAAAGTTGGGTCAATAACATTAGATTCGCAAAGGATCTATTTCGTGTGATTTCAAAATTTTATTTGATGTAACTGTGAAATACAAATGGGAAAATTCAGATTATCTGATGTATATTTTATGTTTGTTTTGGTGTTTACATATTATCGCAACCGTATTGGCAACATTATATAAAAGGAAACACATGGTTGCCAATTCACTGTGTGTGACACATAGAAAATTGGGGTTGACATAGTTCCGATAGTACCTAAGTACCTTTGTTTGGAACTATTTTTGGCGATTTTATCAAAATATTGAACTTTAATTTGTTTTTGATAGCTTTTTAACATTTAAGTTACTTTGTCGTAGCCTCTCGCTACCCCTAAGATTCTCAACTCCCCTTCGGGTATTACCCGAATCCGAACGTGTTGACTGGTTAAAGAATTCAGTAGTCATCTTAACAAATCAATCTTATTGATTTTTCTTAACTAAGGAGAATATACAAATATTATTCAATTCTAAGAACAATGAAACACAGTGGAGAATGAGAAGGGATCAACAATCGTGAACGACGGAATCCGATCTGAATCCACGAAAGATCGACGCGTACAATTACAGCTACACACGTATACTTAATTAAATTTTATATCACTAACCTGATTTCTTTTACTACGGCAGGATCGTTTTGTAGGTCTTTAGGATCTTGATGGGATCAACTTAAGGTCAGGATTTTTTCTTTAATAAGTGACTTATATTTTCAGCTATTCCCGCAGCTCTTCTACGAACTAATTTTAACAACGATGGTGCGTTGGATTCCCCACGATTCTGTTCACTTTCTTCTACGTGTATACTTGACAACACTTTCTCATTTCATTTCATTCTCTCATTGTAACTCGCTAAACCCGAACTTATATAAAATATCTCATTTGCATAAATCACGCTTTGGCTCCCGGTGGAGATTGGTTGAAATAAATCAAACATTAAAGAATATATGAGAAGGTTAGTGAAACGCGTAAGGACCCATCACAACTTACAGCTGTACCCAGTCACGCATTCCTGTGGCTCAGTCTGGTTAAAGAGAAAGAAAAGAAAAAGCACTCATTTCTAATATTTTTGACCGCCTGCACTTGAGGTACGACTTTTTTTTTTATAAAAAAATATGTGTGAATATACATAAACAAAACTTTTCTAAGCAGATTTCATTTGTAATTTGTTAACAGAATACTCCAAATTATTATGGTTTTTTTGTCCCTATGTTATGAATCTAAAATTATTCACATTGTGGGGAGGTGCCAAGTTTGAAAATAAATTTAAAATAGCTCTTCTTGAGGTCTGAGGGTTAATTTTACAATGCTTATGGGTAGACATTTTGTGTTGCTTCATTGTCTGTGAAGATACAAAAATTGTCTGGTGTGCCTACTCTAGAATACTGTTGCCAACCTTCAACACTCCATGAACCACTCAATGATAACTTTATAAATATGGCAAACCACTAAAGCTATATTTACGTCTATTTACGTTTCACCTATTCGTCTATTTACTATTACACCGGAAAATAAATTTCATGTGAAAAGCAATAACAATCCGACAATCAACAGACTGAAGCATTTGGCCACCAATTTACTGTGGTTACCTAAGTTGACTTTTAAATTTCGTTGGAAAATCTGAATAAATTGCAAAAATCAGGAAATTTGCTAAAAATGGTAGCTAAAAGTTTTTAATAAAGTATAATCCATAATATGTTTTTTGTTGCTCATCTTTTTTTAAACTGAATCTTCACAAAAGGGTAAATAATATCTCAATTTTTCAGTGGATCATCAAAAATTTCTCACCAATTGGTGACTTCTGCTCTGAAACACACAACAGTACTTATGTATTAGCATCATTGTAACAAAATTGGTGCCATGCGTATTGCACCTTAATATCTAAACAACAAAGAATCTAACGTTTTTTATGAAAAAAAAATCAAATTTGGATGGAAATGGTGTGATTTGCATGGCAGCAATTTGGCTGCACAGTGATGCTAATATTTAAGTACCCTGACAACAAATAATTGTCCATGTGTGAAGCAGTCAGTATTGTATCTCCTTAGTTATTATATTCCATGGTCAGGTAGACTATTATAATTGCAATGCATTATTCATTCTCTATTCAATGATTCAGTTCATCCTTTGGCATTTTGTTTATTTTTCAGACAACTCGGAAGACAAGTACACAGCACAAAGAACATTACATGACTCTGACTCTACAAGCCAAATGCGTAAACATCTCTCACATGACTTGCAGCGCCATTTATATAATTAATATTTAATTTACAACAGTCAGTGTTTAGATATAAGCCACTCTGTTTTTAAGATAGGCCCTTAAATTTATTGGTAACAATTGCTAATGCTAATTGATTAGTAAATTGCAAAAATCTTCCATCATTATCAATATTTTGTTGCAGATTTCTACTGCAAAATCCATGTTTATATTTGAATTTTTTTTGCGTATTCGAATAAAAATATCTTCAACCTCTCTTTGCGTTGAAATTGAGCTATGTTAATTGATGCACAATAGAAGTATTTCATTAGCAATTTTTTATTTTTTCCCTTTCTTTTTGTTCCTGGTTTTTTTTAATGTTTTGAAATTTTATATGTTTTTGCTTTAATTTTTTTTTCTTTTTAAGTGCAGTCAGTTAGCTTCACTACATAAAAATAATGCCCTTCAGGAAATCAAACTTAAGTCATCATACTCACAAGGAAAAAGTAGTGCAACGAGTGTAATTGCACATCAAATTGAGGAGGAACAGGCATCAGCAAATGAGAAAAGCAGACAAAGAATGGTACAAGCACATGCTGAGGGCGAAACAGAGCAATAGGCAGCTAAACTTGAGGATGCAGATTTGCGAGCCCAGGATTCATGTTTTGCAACATCAGATCTGTTCTCAACAAAAGGAACACAGTAGGTTGTGAGTGGCTGAAAGATGTCAACCAGAAACAGCACATCAGCGTCAAACATGATTTTGGAGTGAGAAATCACACAATGACAGTCACTTTGCATTCTGGTACAACCCAGTGGAAGATTATAGGTTGAGCCAGCATATTCTCATCAGCACAATGACTGAAGTGTATCTTTATTGCAATTCTCTGAAATTTAAGGGAGAAACAAAAGGAATGTTTTGTACTGCTGGAAAAATTAAACTGTCTCAACTTGGAGAACCACCAGTGCCATTAAAAACTTTGCTCACCAGATATACTGCAGAATCAAAACATTCCCTATATAACATCAGGAAATACAATTTATGTTTCCAAATGATATTTGTTTGGAGAAATGTGCATTCTTAAACACATCTCTGATTTAACAGAAATATCCATAAGCATTGTAAAACTAACCCATTGCCCTCAAGGAATCCAGAGTAGAGCCATTTAAAATTTATCTTCAAATTTGAGGTCTCCACTATAAATACGTCAATAAATTTAAGTTCATAACATAAAGACAAAAATAAGTTGTAATAACTTCAAGTATTTGGTTAACAAATTACAAATGATATTGGTTAAGTAAAGTTTTGTGTACATATATTTATACATTTTTTTAATAAAAAAATCATACCACCAATTCAAATGTTTAAACATACTGAAAACATATGCTTTCTTTTTAACCAGACTGAGCCACAGCAACGCATGGCAGGGTACAGCTAGTATATATATTGTATAAATTATTGATATCTGAGTCTAGCAGAAAAGAATTTGAATGTATTGAAAACCACTAATTCTCGCCTCTTGATAAAAAAAAAAACAGAACTTCTAATTTGTATTTTCTAATGATCTCTAAAATTGAAGTATAGAATGATGTTTGCACTTTTGTAACTCTATAATAAAGTGGATTTCTGCAAAACCAATTTTCGGTGGATCTCTACTCTGTAAAATAAACATGTACACCAAATTTCAAGTCTAAATCTAATAGAGCAAAAACGAAATTTTTACTATCAGTACCCCTTGTACTCCTGTTGAGAGTCGTTCTCCAAAATAACTGTTCTTAGTGGATTTCAATTCAACAAAAGAAAAATGCAAACCAAATTCCATTATTATAGTCCTTGTAGTTTGAAAAAAGGAAAAATTTTGTCAATAGCCTCAGTAACCTCCTTCTCCCCCCAGGAGTTGATTTCCGTAAAATACATTCTTAATGGATCCCTATTCAACAAAAGTAACATGCTTAACAAATTTCAAGTATGTGAGACTAACAATTAAAAAACATGAATTTCTTTTGTAACTCCCCTTGACTCCCTTGCAACCCTCCTTGGGGAGTCGATTTTTGTTTTACTCTTTGTTAGAGGAACTCTTTTAAGGAAAGGAACATGCCTACCAATTTTCTAATCTAATAGTTTAAAAACTGAAATATTTATCCATTATGTCCCTTAATCCCCCAAAATGAAACATGGGGGTTGATATTTGCAAAACCCATTTTGTAGTGGTTCTCTACTCTACGAAAAGAATCTCCTTACCAAATTTCAAGACTATATGTCTAATAGTTTAAAAATTGAAATAATTATCTATAACACCCCTAAAGCCCCACATCCCTTGAGGGGTTGATTTTCCTGAAACCCATTTTTAGCGGATCTCTACCTTATGAGAGGAATCTGCTTACCAAATTTCAAGACTGTACGTCTAATAGTTTAAAAATCGTTATAATTATTTATAACACCCCTTGGGAGTCAATTTTCCCAAAACCCATTTTGTAGCAGATATTTTTGGGGGTCGATTTTCACCAAACTCATTTTGAAGCAAATCTCTACTCCATGAAAGGAATCTGCTTACCAGATTTCAAGATTGTACATCAAGTAATTTAAAAATGGAAATAATTATTTATAACCCCCGTAACCCCCCTCACAGTTCGAATTTTGCATAATCCATTCTCAGTGGATCTCTACTCAATGAAAGGAACATGCCTATCAATTTTCAAGTCTGTAGGTTGAATAGTTCCGGAAATATTGTGATGAGTCAGTGAGTGGGTTGCTTTTCTCCTTTATATAGATTGACACCTGTCTGAACATGATCTCAAGCAGTATGCAAGAAAAGCATTCAGTCTGGCACTCTTAAATTGAAAAGTTAATCAGATACATAATTGTTCAGATGATCTTGCATCTTTATGAAATACAATGATTGAAAAGCTTTTTTTTTTTTTGCAAACCTAGAAAGAGCTCCGGGTAAGGCATACATAGATGCATTGTTATTAACCCCTTTTAAGTGCCTAATAAAAGTTATCTGATTCACTCCCCGGTGCCACCATTTTTCACACATGCAGGAGTATACTGTCTATTGGAAAAACGAAAAAGCACTATGCAAATTTTTCTCCGAAATTCTTCGCAAACACTGTCAAGGTCATTTTATTACATTCCAAAGCTTTGGGAACAGTTTTACTAATAGCAGACAAAGAAAGGAATCATGTTTTGGAAAGATGTGTATACATGTCTGGGGTATTCAACGCACCAGTTAAGCAAGATGTGTACACAAGCTGGCAGCAGTTAAGAAATTAAAGCAAAAACTTACTTATGTCTAACATCATACAAGGTGATATTTTAAATAGTCATACATAGCAAAATTCTTTAACACAAGCTACATAGATATTACAAAAGATACTCACAGGTGGATGTGGAGGAGCTACATGATAAGTTGGCATGTCATGCATTTCATCCCCATTGTCACTTAGGTTTCCTTCACTCTCCATCTGCAAGCCAGACTATTGTACAGTTTTACAGCATTTCAAACGTAAATAACACATTAAATAACATAAGTTAAATTATAAAATTTTACTCATGCAAAATTAGTTGCCAATCTATTTTAAAAGTTTGTTCTAGATGCAACACACTACAATGCCTGTTAAAAACAGAAACAATATTTTTTTGTGTATTTAAAAAAAAAAGACTCTTTGTATCAAAAAAATACTCCCCTCCCCCCCTCCTTAAATTTTCAGTATCTAAAAAACAGGGATAAATCTCTAAAATTTAAGGACCTATTTTTCACAAATTAAGACAAATACAAAAACATTTTCTGCATTTATTTCTCAAGTTCAGATTAGATTTTGGGTTTGAGAATCTTCTACCTGTTCACTGAAAAACATAATTTATTGTTAATTAAAATTAAATTCATAATTACTCATAACTTCTTGACATAGAGTTCTAAAGCAAAGTATGTTAAACAGAGAAGGGAAGAAAAAATCTCACTTAATAAATTGAGTTTTTTTGGACAAGATATAAAAAATAATTTTCAACAAAACAAAATGTGAATAGGAATGGAAGGGCAATGCTGTACAAAAAATGAAAAATTTACAAGTGAAGCTAGAATGTACAATTTAAAATGTTTCAAATTAGGGGGCAGAGCATTCAATCAAGATATGTCTTGTACACAGTCAGCGTTTAATGTCACACTCTAAAAATGAATGTGAGGGCTATTGGCAGTGTACATTATAATTTTGAGCCTCAGTCAGTCAAGTGACACAACCGACACCTCGAGGTGGAAACCTACTCTTTAAAATTCCACATCATGCCAACACGAGAACTTAGAGCCACAACAGATTTAACCAACATTAGCTCCTCTAAACAGCAGGTTTTCAGTGGCACTAGAGCTTGAGCTTATAGCCATGAACACCAGGTTACTTTAGCTACATATCTCGTACACAGTTATTAAAGATGGGTCTCTTTAAAAGAGAAATATGTCTCTGAGATTTCTTAAAAAATTAATTCAAAATATGCAATTTAAAAGCAATCTTGCATGGAATTAAATAATCATGTTCAAAATATTGACATTAATTATTATGTGTACGCATGGACATAATTATATTTTTTTAATAAGTTTCAATATATTGAAATTTCTCATCTTGGTTTTGCTTATATTTAAATTTTTTTTAAAAAAAGGAAGGGGTAAAAAATGCAGATTTAGCAAAAACTTCAAAATCGCTCAGAGATGCTTAAAATATGAAAGTATGCAAGTTTGCCCATGACATAAAAAAGCCCATTATGCACATTAAATTTGGATCATTTAATCCAATGGTCTTCAAACTTTTTCAACTCAGGGAACCCTTAGAACATAAAGGTGTTTTCGTGGAACCCCATTCTTCACTTAAAAGTAAAAATTTAAAACAGATCAACATGTTCTAGCTACTTAAAATGTAAAGGAAATTGAAAATAGAAATAATAGTATTTAAAAATAAAATTTTATCTATTTTAATATAATTTATTCCTTAAAAAAATTAATTTGTGATCTAAGTGTCACCTACCCATACATTGTATTTGGTAACTGGGACATATATTTCCATTTTTTTTTACACAAACTGTCAAAGTCTAGGGCTATTGAAATTATCTGAGAGTTAGTTGCATGTCATATTCAGAGTTTGTTTTTATATTTTGTTTTTGTAGACACTCACATTGAGAAATATTTTTCACTTAAATACATTGTTCTCAATGTCATTAAAATGTTTATAGCTGTCAGAGAAATCCTGAGTATTTTGCACGAGAGAATTTACAACTTGAATCCGTTTATATGTCAATAAAACATTCTTAAAAGTGTTTTTTCCCCACAAATGAAAAAAGATGTATTTTCCATTAGAAAACTATTTAGTTCAACAAAACATTGTACTAATGAATATAAGATTATTTAAGGGGACACTGTATGATTCAAATGACAAAAATCGGTCAAAAAATCAAATTTAGTTTTTTTAGATTAAATTATTCTTTACATACCTTTCTATAACCTGACAAAATTTGAAGGCTCTAAACTTAAAAAACGCAGAATTATAATAGCTGTTATGTTTGTTTTTATTCACATCCCTATGCCAAATCAAAACTTTAAACTGACTTATCTCGGAAAGATAAAATAACTAGTCTTTCTTCATTTAAAATGCTAAGGCTTTTTTTCTATTGGGCCTAATGCTTTGAATTTTTTTTTATCTACATGTAACAAAAGTTGGTATGCATTTTTGAATTAAAGGAATACTTATTTTTTTAAAAATAATTGAACTCAGAATTTGTAAATTTTTAAGGAATATTCAATAAGCATTCATAAAAGGAAGTATTGTACGAATACCAATCATGTTATCACAAAACCCATACCAACTTTTGTTATACACAGTTTGACGTATTTGTACATCAAATTTCAAGCGTGTTTGTAAATTTTTGTAGGAAGAGTACTACTTCAAAAATTTTAAGTTTTTTCCTTAAATGGTTAGCTTTTTATGAAAATTTGAACACAAAATCTGTTTTACATAGTATACACACATAGAAGGCAATCAAAAAAAATTTGAAAATCCTTAAATTAAAAAATTTTGTGTAAATTGTACCATGTCCCCTTAAAGGAACTCAAGGATAATAACAGAATTTTCACACAAATATAAAATAAAATGTTTTAGTATTCTTTTATAATAATATAATAAAAGTTTTAAAGCAAAATAAAGAAATGTATAAATAAAATTCAGTTTTTTAATGACTGGGATCAGATTTAGATGCATGTAGCTAGGGTTGGGAGGTTTTTGTTGAACGTGGAAAAGACCATGGAAAAATCCAGTATAAAAACCATCCTGGCAAAAATAGATATGTTTCATTAACAGGGATGAAACTATATATATATATTTTATTTTTTATAAATTTTAACTATAATACACTGCTGGCCACCGTAAATGCAACAACCTGAAGAAAGCATGCAAATAACATGAAATTTACAATATGCAATAGCGGAGGTGAGATACGCAAATGATTAGAATTTCAGCACAGACACACATCACATACGCCTGTGGCGCCACCTCAAAGCGCTATTTAAGGCTTGGAGATTTCGATGATTTCAAGTTCGGCAATTGTGTTTTTCTTGTGGTTTTTTCAAAAAACGATCAAATATGTCTCGTAGAAAACAGCGATCAGCTTTTGATCAAGTATCCAAGTTCGACAGAGGAAGGATAGTGGCCTACCGAGATTGTGGATTATCTTTCAGGGAAATCGGTAGTCGTGTTGGACGAAACCAAACAACTGTAATGCGGATATGGGACCGTTGGATGCAAGACGGTACGACGGACTGACGTGGTCGATCGCATCCACCTCAGTGCACCACTTCAAGTGAGGCAAATTGTGCGCATGGCAGTGACGGATCGCTCAGTCACATCCCAAACCATAGCACAGCACACTGAGTCTGTAACGCATCATTCAGTGTCTGCGCTTACCATTATACGCTGTTTACAGCATGTTAATTCTTTATTGTAAATGAATCTAGCAGAGAGCAGTTTCAGCATTCATGAGACTTCGTTTTTTTTAAAATACTTTTATTTAAAACTATCGACAGGGCATGGTACAAAAAACAGGAATTTTCAGACAGACACACAACGAATCGGAATATATACAAATACAACGTATACAGCGACCAATCAGCAATTCGATGCCATCATTCACAAACAGGTCACACAATGACGTCATCGGCAGTGTAAACGAATTTGCATATTCATCAGCCTGTTGCGATGAATATGCAAATAAAGAAACATTACGCGACTCACGTATTTAATTGAGTAGATAGTGGACATGAGAAACGATTTAATTTCTAACAATGGCCCCCCCTCTCATGTCCATAAAAGTAATTCAATTCTTAAATTAGATTTTTTCATATTTAACAAATTTCAAAATATATTATACATTTACAAATACTAATTTGAGAAATTTATACAATTTATCTTTGGATAACGGCTTAGTAAAAACATGTGCCAGATTGTTTTTACAACAAATGATTTAATGCAAACAATTTTTCATACACTAAATTTCTTAAGAAATGATATTTTATATCTATATGTTTAGTTCTACTATTTTCAATAGGAGAATTAGAAAAGTCAATTGCAGATCTATTATCACACAGTAATTCACTTTTACTTAAATTAATGGAAAATAATTTATAGTTGTTACATTCTTCCAAAATACGAATAATCCAAATTAATTCTTTGGAAGCTTCAGTCAAAGTTATATATTCTGCCTGCATAGTTGATAAACTTACACATTTTTGTTTAAAAGTTCTCCTGAATATTGGTACAGAATCAATAAATAAAATAATTCCTCCTATTGAAATTCTGTCATCCCTATTGGCAACAAAATCAAAATCACTATAACATTTGATATTGATGTTATTTATGTTAGATAAATTTAATTTAAAGTCCTTTGTTTTCTCAACATATCCTAATAATCAAAGTAAACAATTCCAATGAGCAAAACCTGGGTTTTCCTGAAATTGGGAAAGTATGTGTTTACTGTATAACTTATATCTGGTCTAGTACAACCTGCTAAGTAAGATAAACAGCCAAGTATATTCCTGTATGGTAATCTTTCCATTTCAGTTATTCCCGCTTCAGAATTAGGACAATCAATTTTAGATAGCATAATTCCCTTAGCTAGTGGTAACGTTGAAATTGGGAATTTATATTTCCTATATAGGTTACACACTCTATTTATATATTCAGTTTGATGGATAAAAAATTTACGATCAACTTCTTCAAATTCTACCCCTAGTAATTTTTTAGTTCTGCCCATGATTTTTAAATCAAATTTAACCTTTAAATTCCTTATTATTTCCTTAATATGATGATCAGATTTACCAAATAATACAATGTCATCAACATATAATAGTAATACTACATTGTCTTCATTTATATAAACACAGTTACACCAATTTAATTTCTTAAAATTTAACTCTTCTAAACTGGTGTGTATTTCAAAAAACCATTCTCTACCACTTTGATGTAGATCATAAATTGCTTTATTTAGCAAACATACATTATGTGGTCTTTCGTGATCTATAAAGCCCTGAGGTTGTTGCATCAAAATTCTTTCACTCAAGTTTGCATATAGGTAGACACATTTAACATCTAATTGACAGTGTGACCACCTAAAGCAACAAACAAGAATGGTGAAAAACATTCTAATCATTGAAAAGTTCTCAATGGGACTAAATACTTCGTCGTATGTTTCTCCCTTACGTTGTTGGTATCCTTGAGCAACAAGACGAGCTTTTATATCTTAAAATTTTTCCTTCCTCATTCCTTTTAATTGTGTAAACCCACCTATTTCCAATAACTTTTCCCTTTTCAGGCCTAGGGACTAATTCCCAAACACATCTTTCTGACATTATATTAATTTCCTCTTTCATAGCAACAGACCATTTATCTTTATCTGGAGATAAAAAAGCTTCTTTAAAATTTTGAGGTATTATAACTTCAACATGATGTGCTTCATGATTATTGTACTCACTAGTATTACTTTCCCCTTTGGGTACAGGACCAGAATATTTGTCTTTCCCGCTGAAAATTAAAAAATTCTTATTAAATTTTATATTGTGGGCCCTACAATATTTCTCAACATCACGATATGATCTCAATCTGAGAGACCTTCCTTTGAAACCATAATAAATGTCTACTCTTGTTCCATCAGGTCTGGGTACTGCTTTCCTGATCCATGTAAGATTTTCACAAGGTAATTCATCTCCTTCACCAATTTCAGTCTCCGATTCATACTCATCTGATTCAGATTCTTCCGGGAGAGGAGTATATTCACTTTTGTTATTTAGGCCCAGGACAGCTTCCCCATTAACACTTTCATTAAAGGAAACATTACAGGTTTCGATAACTTTCTCTTCTTCTGGAATCCAAACTCTATAAACTTTTGTTTGCATTGCATATTTTACCATGATACCCTTTTTTGCTTTCATATTAAGTTTATTCCTCAACTGTTTGGGAACACCCACATAAGCTTTACAACCAAAAGTTTTTAAATGTTTAATCGAAGGTTTTTTACCACAATATAATTCAAAAGGGGTTTTTGTCTGGTTCTTATAACAAATGCGATTCCATGTATAGGTAAAGCATAATAAAGCCTCTGACCAGAACTTATTACTTAAACCACTACCTTGTAACATTGTTCTAATAGCATCTAAAGCGGTATAATTAAAACGCTCGCTTACACCGTTCATTTCAGGTGAATATGTATTGGTTCTCTCCATCTCAATTCCCTGAGAATCTAAAAATTTACAAAATTCTATATGAATAAATTCTAAGCCATTATCAATCCTAACGTTAACGACTTTGTTATTTAAAAATCTTTCTGCTCGTTTCTGATATCTGGTAAAGCAATTGAAAACATCAGACTTCCTTTTAATCGGGAAAACCGTTACTTTCCTAAAATAATCATCTGTTATTGAGAGAAAATAATTACTACCATCATGAGATACTATAGGAATTGAACAGACATCCATATGCAATAACTCGAGTGGTTTTTTAGATCTGATTTTTGAAATTGGTTTAAACGATTTTCGCTTACTCTTACCAATTTTGCAATCCTCACACTCTACATTAATAGATTTCAACTTTGGTATTCCTCTAATACTCTCATTCTGTCTAGACCTTAAAATATATTTACTATTAATTAATATGACAAAATCTATTATGCTGAAGTTCCAAGTCTTTTTCCTCTGCAGTGGTCAAATTAGATTTTTTAATATGAATATTTTTAGGGTATTAGGGCTTAAAATAATATAACCCGTTAATCTTTCTAGCGTAAAACAGTTTTCTACCATTCCTATTGAAAATCTCAATTTTTCCCTTTCCTCCCACAAAAGTACCACCATTTTTATCTAGTGCTGGACCTGACACTAAATTCCTTCTTAACTTAGGTGAGTGCATTACATTATGTAAAGTGATATTATTTCTACCATTATCACTCTATCAAAATAAAATTTTATAGTTCCCACTCCTTCTACTGGACTAGTTATTTCGCCTATAGCAAGTGACATAGTTGTATTATTTACTGGCTCATATGAAACAAACAATTCTTTGTTATTGCAAAAATGAGTTGAAGCTGCAGTGTCAAAAACCCATGTATAATCATTAGTATTTACTTCCTGATCAATGCAAGCTTCAATTATGAAATTGTTGTCACTTTGATATTTACTACTTTTTAATTTTTCCTTACAATTTGCAAATCCGGCCTATTTTATGACAATTAAAACACGGTCCTATTTTATTCTCAGATTTCTTAAAACTTTCTAGATTTAAGTTTTATATTTTTAGTTTTGTAAGCTTTAGCTTTAAGAGCAAGATGATTAGTATAAATTAAGTTTAAATCTTTCTTACATTGCTTAAGCCTACTTTCCTCAGCGAGAAGCTCCAATAATAAATGTTCAAATTTAAAGTCGTTATTATCCCAGCGATAAATGGATTGTACAATACCTTCGCAGCTTTCAGGTAAGTACCTGATTAACTGAAATGCTTGGTATAAGTCTTCTAGGAGGATGTCCAACATCTCACAGCTGAAATACAATGGTTCTTAAACGAGCAGAATAGCTCGATTTCCTCCTCTTCTAATATTCTGCAGTTGAAAAATTCATCCAGTAGTCCAATAACGCGTGCACGAGTATGTGGCTGAAAATGATCCTGAAGTTTCTTCCAGGCAACTATAGGATCGCAGGTATCCGAAATCAAGTTCCGGTACTCCTTCTCGATACTCAGATTAATTGTTGAATATGCCCGATCCCATCTGGATTCGAAATTCCGTTTTTCCTTGGCGGATGCAACATCGTTGGGTTTAACTTCTTGGCCTGTTAATATCCTCCAGCTATTTCTGTCCATCAATAAAACTCGAACATCTTCTTTCCAAGTGTTGTAGTTGGTGGAATTAAGCCATTCAATCGAAGGTTCCATTTCAAGTGCGGTCTGGCCCCCGGTCGATAGGATCTTCTTAAAATAACTCACAATGCTGACTTCTAAAACTGCATGAGGCCCATAACCATGTTAATTCTTCATTGTAAATGAATCTAGCAGAGAGCAGTTTCAGTATTCATGAGACTTCGTTGTTTTTAAAATACTTTTATTTAAAACTATCAACAGGGCATGGTACAAAAAAACAGGAATTTTCAGACAGACACACAACGAATCGGAATATATACAAATACAACGTGTACTGCGACCAATCAGCAATGCGATGACGTCATTCACAAACAGGTCACACGATGTCATCGGCAGTGTAAACGAATTTGCATATTAATCAGCCTGTTGCGATGAATATGCAAATAAAGAAACATTATGCGACTCGCGTATTTAATTGAGTAGATAGTGGACATGAGAAACGATTTAATTTCTAACACAGCAGAGTGGTCTGTCCGCAAGACGCCCATTGCTTCGCCTACCTTTGACGCAGAACCACAGACGTCTCCACCACCAATGGTGCGATGAAAGAAGGATGTGGGCGGCAGAATGGAATGAAGTTGTCTTTACTGACAAGTCACGCATCTGTCTACAACACCACAATGGTCGGATTCAAGTTTGGAGTCACCGTGGAGAGAGGATGCTGAACAGTTGCGTTATGCACTGCCACACTGGTCCTGCACCGGATATTATGGTATGGGGCGGTATTGGATATTACTCTAGCACTCCTCTAGTACGCATTGCCGGTACTTTAAACAGCCAGCGCTACATCTACGAGGTGTTGGAGCCAGTTGTCTTTCCTTACCTTCAGGGCTTGGCCACAGCCATATTTCAACAGGATAATGCGCGACCACACGTGGCACGCATTGTCCAAAGGTTCTCCGTCAATCACCAGATTGAATTGCTTCCCAGGCCGGCTCGCTCTCCGGATCTTTCACCGATAGAAAACATGTGGTCCATGGTTGCTCAATGATTGACCGAGATTACACCCCCAGCTGCCACACCAGATCAACTTTGGCAACGTGTGGAAGGTGCTTGGTCTGCTGTACCCCAAGAACACATCCAAAGTCTCTTTGAATCAATGTCGAGGCGTGTGGCAGCGGTGATCTCCAACAATGGCGGCTACTCTGGCTACTGATTCTGGCAGGAACCACACTTCACAGAAGTCTATAAATTTAATCATTTGATACTTCGTCAACATGTTATCTACAAAATAAATTTTGTTGTGCTCTCTTGTCTTTCTCGGTGTTGCATTTACGGTGGCCAGCAGTGTATAATTATATGTAAAGGGATACAATGTTTAAGAACCTCTGCTCTATAGTGCGAGTCTTCAATAGCACTAGAATGACGACACCTCTCTTCTGGGGAACTAATTTAAATGAATCTATTCTAACAGCATGAAAAGATCTGTTTAAAAGTACTGTATGTTCGTAATTAGTGCTTGACTGCAGTCACTTAGCATCCAATTTGGATGTTAAGTAGCCTACTTTCTTCGGTCTGCACAGTGTCTTGCTGTAAATGGAACATTTGCCGTTGGCCTACATGTATACAGACCAACTGGATTGTGTTAGGCTTAAGACCCTTCGTCCTACAGGTGAAAGAAACTGTCTGAATATGCGTCGCATTGGCTGTTCTCTAGACGAGCTGTAAACAGGATATATCGGTCATTTGCTTTGGTAGCCGTTAGATGACCTTGTCCTGGCCGATATCGAAATTGCACTGTTTTTTTTTAACACGCTTTTATAAGTTTCACTTGCATGTAACGGAATCTTGGAACTCGATTTTTACCCACTTTAAAAGGTCGGATCAATTCGAAATTTTGCACACTTGTCAACGACCGATGACAATACAATAATTTCATAATTTTGTTTCATTGTCCTTTTCAGGATTGTCAGGAATAAGGATAATCAGATTTGGCGTCAATTCCATACACCACTTCCAGATTTGGTGATTTATTGCATACACCATTTTCAAATTTGGTGACTAATTCCATGTACCATTTTCAGATTTGGTGACTATGATGCGATGAAAGAAGGATGTAGGCGGCAGAATGGAATGAAGTTGTCTTTAATGACATCACGCATCTGTCTGCAACACCACGATGTTCGGATTCGAGAGAGTGAGGATGCTGAACAGCTGCGTTATGCATCGGCACATTGATCCAGCATTGGGTATTATGGTATGGGGCGGTATTGGATATCACTCTCGCACTCCTCTAGTACACATTGCCGGTACTTTAACACAGCCAGCGCTACATCTCCGAGGTGTTGGAGCCAGTTGTCCTTCCTTACCTTCAGGGCTTGGTCACAGCCATATTTCAACAGGATAATGCGCGACCACACGTGGCATGCATTGTCCAAAGGATATTTTGCCGATAGAAAACATGTGGTTCATGGTTGCTCAATGATTTACCCATATTACACTCACAGCTGCCACACCAGATCAACTTTGGCAACGTGTGGAAGCTGCTTGGTCTGCGGTACCCCAAGAACACATCCAAAGTCTCTTTGAATCAATGCTGAGGCGTGTGGCAACGGTGATCTCCAACAATGGCGGCTACTCTGACTACCGATTCTGGCAGGAACCACACTTCAGTGAAGTCTATAAATTTAATCATTTGATACTTGGTCAACATCTTATCTACAAAATAAATTTTTTTGTGCTATATCTTGTCTTTCTTGGTGTTGCATTTACGGTGGCCAGCAGTGTAATATATGACTTTAATGTTTTTTAACTTACTTAGAATAATATTTAATACATTATTGAAACAGTAATCTAAATGCTATTAAATTTGAATGCTTTTTTAGATACTATGAATGCAGTACATGAGAAAGGGAAGAGTATATAAAAGTAACTCAATGGCTTTGATTTAAGCAATTAAACAACTAATTCTTATGTTTAAGTTAGTTTTCACACAGAAACAATACCAATTTTGCTATGCTATCAGAACAATAGAAATTTGAAGAGATACAAATTTGGTATGCAATATAAATATGAAACAAAAAATAGTATAACTCAATATTAAACTATAACTTTCACAACGAAAAAAATTACACATAAAATAGTTAAATCTCATCAAATTCCAACTGCATTTTCAACATCAGAACACATTTTCTGTTTTTTCAACATTGTGTAACAAAAAGCAACTTTTGAAACATTATTCCAACCTATTTCGAGTTTTTGAGTGTACAAATGAAAAATTATGAGAATATTCTTTCTATTCCAGCAGAACTTGATGGGCATGTTTGGAGATGTGCAACTAACTTGCAAAAGTCTTTAGAAATGTCAGATGCTTTGGCTATACTTCTCCACCATTTAAGAGCATCAATGGTTTTAATCACTTGATCTTCAAAAAATATATCAGGGAAAAGGCTTTTCTTTCATTTCAAAGTTTATAGCATACGATATAAATAATGGTTCGGTATCCATTCTCTGGCCCTTTCTTTCTGCTCAAAATTTAGATTTTCTCCTCCCTACATAGGATTCAATAAATATGCAAGAATATGCCAATCCAGAATTGCTTGCTCAAACCTTTTTTTCACAACAGAATGAAGTTTAAACCCATTATGGTTCAACAACTCGCACCATACATGACAAGCATCAGCAACTGTTGCAGGATCACTCTCCAGATGAGCTAAAGCACTCTACTGGCTTTAATTGCCTGATAAGGTCTTTAACTTGTTGACAAAGGTTTAAATCCCATATATGAGCTACAATATTTCAATCCATCTCCTTGTTATGCTCATTTGTAATTTTTACATATGATGTATGATTTCAATTAAATGTTTCAAGACAAGTAAGCTGACTACCTGTACAAGTAAGCTGAGAAAAAAGACAACAGTTTTTATATGATATAATTTTTTTTACAAAATAGATTATGTTTATACTTATATTTTAATTGTTTTCATCAATACAAATTATTTTAAATTGTTTTAATTATAAAATTAATATTAATGAAATATCTATAATTAATACTCTGATTTAAGTCTCATTTATATTATGCACAAAATTATATTGTTTTCTGTACAATTTTTAAAAACCCAGCCAATTATTTCAGTTTTTGCCGTTTTTTTCCAGTTTTTAAACCACTGTCCTGGCAAAAATACCATTTTGCCTGAAAAATGACCAAACCTACTTGTATCTATTCAAACTTCATAGAGAGCTTGAATCCATTTTGCATGCACATTTATATTTTTTGTGACCCCCCCCCCCCCAATGAAACCCCATGGTTCTGTGGAATACAGTTTGAAGATCACCAATTTAACCATAAGAAATTGGAAAGAAAAGATTTCCTATTATTTACTTTTAAACCATTCTATAAGATCTTGAAAGGCAACACATTTTTACAAACTGCAATTTTTATAATTTTACATAAAAATCATCTGCAAAAATTCAATTTTAATTTAAACATAACTATAGCTATACTACCATAATACTTTATACTGAAAATATCAGGGCGAAAGGTAAAAAAAATATCAGAAAATGTTAAAGAATGAAAGACAGCATAAAATGCAGCTTTTACTTACTTCTTCTCCAGAAGACTGAAGCATATCTGCAATAGTATCATCTGCATAAGACTTGATTTGATTACGTCTAGCCCTTTTTCCAGCACTTTCTAGCAAGTCCTTTAGCGCTACTTCTTCAATGTCACCGTATCCCCAAAACTGAACAGAACAGAAGTCTCCATCCACTCGGGTAATTTTGGCTTCATAGAATAACCCATCATCAGAATACTTGGCACGGCAATTACACCCAACTTCCCATTTCTTAAAAAGGAAAAAGTGGTGTTACTTATGAACAGTAAATATCTTTCAAATATTTCAAAATTTAAGTTATGCCTATTTTTAATAAACAAATTCCTTGAAAAGATTTGAGCTCCCTTTAATTTAAGAAATTTCCCAAGAAATCCCTTGAAAAATTTTATTTTCAAAATTTATTAGTAAAAAAAAATTACACCCTATTGTTAGTCTTTTCAGCTTAAACTTTGACTTCAAGGTAAAGGTTTTTTGCAGAGAATACTTTTAAACAAAAAAAAAAGAGGAGGTGGTGCATGGAGATATTATGCACTTATTTTTTCTTTCAGAAGAATAAATGGCTCTTGAGAATAAATATTTCATATTGTAAATAACTTCATGTGACATTTCCAATCCTGATCCGATATTTTGAAAAATTCAGACCTTAGAAAATTTTTCTTTACAGTCTGTAAATATCATTAGGAAACATTGTAGGCAAAACTTACAAAAACTATATAACAGGGTTTTGGTCAACCTTTTTAAGAAGAGTGCCACTATCAGGTAAAAAATAAGTAAATGTGCTGCTTGAAACTTTTTGAACAAACGAAAAGGTGAAAAAATATTACTTATAGGTTGATTATGTAACTTTTAAGCAAAAGAGCACATTTTTAACACAAGTCAAAGCAGAGGAAATTTAAAAAACGATATAATAAATTAACCAAAGCACACACTTATATTTTATTGTTTATCAGTTCAGTTAATTTTGAATGATATTTTGATTTTGTGAGTTATGTTCATAATATAAAACATTTGTTCACAAACATATGTTGATTCAAATCTACAGCAATATATGATCATCAAATAAATTTGGAAAAAAAATTGTTTTTTTTGCATATTAAATTTTTAAATCTATCCCAGTTTGGAGCACTATTCACTTTTATTAGATAGTTCCTGCATTAATGTGGTAATATGTTAATTTTTTCTCTCCAAAATCAAGGGGAAAAAAGCAAAAGTTTGTCCACAAAAGAAGCTATATGACCAAATATACAGGTTGATTCAAAACTAGTGTGACCAATTTTTAAAGCATATAACTATTTATGGTAAATTTTAATTACTTTACAGTCAGTTATATTTAAAAATGAAATGTTTGAATTACCAATCTAACTATTTTTATTAGTGAGAGTAAATTAAGGCTCTGAAATTAGATCCTCAAGGCCAAAAAGAAATTAAAGCTTTTGAAGGACGGTTGCTCAAATTCTGTTATAAATAAATTGTTTAAAAATCGGAAAAGATATTTTTCTAATAGATTACTATCTAAACTTCGAAAAGAAATAAAGTTTGGCTGGCAATCAAAGGTACCAGGAAAAGAACATGAATGAAAAGAAGTCCTTTGGTGAAAAAGAAAACAAAGCTGAAAAAACTTTGCTGTAGAAAATCCTCTGCCTCAAAGAACTTTAGCAAGGAAGCTACAGGTATCACAATTAACAATTGGTTGTCAAAGAAAATCGGCTATAAAATAGTGAATAAACCACTCTGTCAATTTGAGAGACATTTTCAAGAATTCACTAGACTAGAACCCCTTGTGTTACCTTCATTTGGCAATGTTCATGTGGAAGACACATAACTAAAAATATAAATTATATATTCCCTTTATCTTTTGAGGAAAACGAAGTTCTTCTCCTTTAAAATGACATAATTTTAAAAGCACCAAACTCAGAACCTAAGGTTAACTTTTGGAATTTAATGGACGAAGCAAAGTATCCTAATTTTAAAAAAGTAGCATTTCATTTAACATTGTTCTTTGGTTCTATCTACCCCTGTGTGAATCAGCATTTTCAATGATAAATATAATTAAGAGTACATATCATTCCTGTCTCACAGTCAAACACTTAGAAACCAGTGCAAGATTAGCAGTCAATAACTATATACCACGATATTCAAGTTTGGCAGACAGTATGCAAACTAAGTCTTCTACTGACTATAACTGCTAGAACTAACTTAAGATAAAAATGACTTTTTTAATGTATTTTGAATAGTTTGATAGTAAGTGCATCATTTAATTTTATTATATTTGTGGCTATTATGCAAATGTTTGTATCTTGCAATTTGCTTTAAACATGGCTTGAAAAGAGTTAATTTTTTGTTTATTGCAATTATGTAGGTAAGTACATATTGCGTATTTATGAGTAGCTGAAATACCCACTCTTGGCAATGAGATAATTTTTTTTTCAAATATTATTCTTGATATAATAGCTGAATTGTAAGGAGACGATTTTCTTTAGTGTCAGTTCTAAAATAATTTTACAAAACATTTCTCATTGTGTTATATATGTATGAGATGACTCAAATATAAATCTTGTCCAAATAATCCTTTAAAATGCCCTCTGTGCTTTTCTAAATATCTTAATACTCGTTTTACATGAAGAAAAGAAAAAAAAGCTTAACAGAAACAGAGGTTATTTATGGATTTGCTAAATGAAGATGAAACACATAAGAAGGGGAGGGAGGAAACTCTAATGATGCCAGTAAGTTCAAAGGTCAAACAGATGATCAGCAAATATTTTCAGCTATATCTCCCTAGAATTGTATCAGATTCTAAGTCTGTTTTGTTTTGTCTCTATGAGAGTAGTACTTTAGGTTTAAAAAGAAAACATAGCAACAAAAAAAAATGCTTTTTGATTTAATTATTAGATCAAAGATATCTAATGAGCTTATGAAGTGAAAGTTTTTATTTTGAATGACTAATATCGCCAAAGGAGGCACTATCTTTAAAATATTACCCATCTCTTAATAACAATTACTGTATTTGTTTTAATTTAAGCTACACCCTGAATTCTCCACACATTTTTGTGAAAAAATAAAAAGTTGTGTTAAATATAATTTATCAAAATCCAATATTTATATACAAAATTTTTTAAAAAATTAAATGAGGACTAATAAGAAATGTATAATTAATTTATTTTACCAGTATTAATAATTTTTAAATATTTACTTGAATCTATCATCTGTAACCCTCAGTATCAAGCTCAATTTCCCCCATCCAACGAATTTTTTCGTCTTTGGTTCAAAGTCGCACTCAATTTTCAGTATCAAAAACATTAGAAAAAAGTGCGACTTTTTTCCAATAAATACAGTAATTAGAATTAAGCGTCATTTTCTTTTTAACCACTAGCCTGATTATCCCAAGTTATATCGAGTCCATTGAATTTAATTATTATCCCGAGGAAACTCGGGTGAAGCAGAATTTGTCAGTAAGATTTGTTTTATCAAGGTTTTACTTGGCCTGGAGGAAATGAAAGGAAATACTCAGCTTTGATTGGTAGTTTGCCAAGGATTGTCGGTTTCGCGGTTCTTTTAGCGGGACTGGTCACATGTTTTCCCTATTATATAGTACACATCAGCTTGTGGATCATTAATGTATAAAGAAGGATAGTTGCATTGAAATAATAAATAATGGTGATAATGCATGAGAGCAAAAGTAATGATTTTGCAGATAGTGATTATGAAGAGGTGAACATTGAAAATAGAGGAAGTGATTCTTTGTATGTAGCCTTATTGAAAACGATTGCATACCCTTATTAAGACGGTGTACTCTATGTTCCCGCAAAAGAGATTCCAGAGATAAGCTAGTAAGAAAAGAGACCAGATACCAGTGGACAGAATGTGATGTATCACTTTGTGATGTCCCTTTTTTCAAAAACTATTATACAAAGACTAATATTTGACTTTTTTCCATTTGCCTGAGATAACTAGGGATAGTAAACTTATGTTAGAACTAAATGCTTTTACACCTGTAAAAAATTAAATATTCAACTTAAAACCTACATATTTTTTGTCTCATTTCTGTGTACTTAAAAATAAAATAAAAAAATGTGATGATATTTTGAAATTTTTTTCAAAAAATTTGTAAGGGAAGTGGTTAAAAAACTTATAGCTATATTTTCCCTCATTTTGCTGTATTGATGAGAACATGGAATTTGCCGAAGAAAGAAAAGCAATAAACTTTTATTTTTAAAGAAAGGAAACATAACAACAGAGCTTTTTCGACCAAATGGTCACGTTATGCAGATGGAAGCAAACAAGAAATGCCACTGAAGTGTTCTGATATTCATGTGATACTTTAGCTCTTAAGTTTTATTAACTTTTGGGCCAACAAACACTTTAATAATAAACATTGTAGATCTTTCTTTTAGCTCATGACTCCTATGTCACTGGGTGGACCACGACACTTTGAAAAATTTAGAAGTAGACCGTAGCCTGGAAAAGTCTGCCCCCCCCCTACTCTACACTATACATTTCTATTGTAAATCATTTAAGTTTATTTAAAATAAATTTTCAGGTTTTTTTTTTTTTTTTTTTTTTTTTGTCTGAGACAACCACATTTCAACAAAATTGTAAAAAAATTGTTATTTCATATTATTTTTTTAAATTTTAAAAACTTTTTATTAAGTCTTCATGTGCCACACTGTGGTACATGTGCTGCAGGCGGCCACCTCTACTATATAACATATTTTTGTTAAAATGCAACATCAACCTTAAAGAATGTTGTAGACTTATTTTGATATTTAAGTCTGCATGTTTGAGTTAGAATGATTCAAAAGCATTTTATTTAATTTTTAGTTTTAAATTAAATTTGCAACCCTCCATGATTGTAATTATTTGTAAGTAAAATAAAGACTCCATTATATATACAGGAACAAATATTATTTAATTATATTTACATTCCACAACACAAGGGGATATAAAGTATACATAAAACACTAATTTCAGAACACATTACATCATCTTACTCAGAAAAGTGGCACTTCCTACCAAGTGTGTGAGCAAATCTTACTCAAACTCTCAATTGGAAAGAAAGTGATTTCCCTCCAAAAGAACAACACCACCTTGCTGACATTTAATAGTAAAGGGAAGTCCACTTATAAAAACACAGTGTTACAAATTTGCATTCATAAAAATCTACCTTATTAAATTAAAACTAGAGATGACTGAACTTGTGTGCAATTTTGAATTGCAGGCATGAGATTTCAACAGCTCCCAGTCTTCTAGCATTTACACTATACAACAGCTTTAAACTTCTACCAAATTAATGTTTATCAACCTCACTACATTATCGTCTTCAGAAAAATACATCTTATTTTAATAGCTAGGATATTAGCCCATGTAGAAGCCCAGTGGATGAGTGCAGGTATTGCATTTCCATGTCACAGGTCCGGGATTCAATCCCAAGGCTGGGCAAGGTCGAATCAGCTTTTCATATCATCGATGGGCCGATAAATGAGTACCAAGCTTGCTTCAGAACTAAACACTGGGGGTTTCACAGCAGACTGACCATCTGACCAGAACATCTGCTTATGCACCTAAATGCCTAAGGTCATGAATACTGAGGACACAGTAGGCCTAGGCCTTTATGGGCTGTTGCACTACTGAGTTCTCAGCATAAAAAAATAACTGATGTAAATACTATTGTTTTTGTTATAAACTAAACGAATCTCAATGTAATGTATAATGTTACCCCTCCTCCCAAGGAAAAAAAAATGTAGGCAAGTTTTATTTCTAACAACCTAATTATGTTTTATTCAGTTAAAAAGAATCAAAAGATGTATTAACAGGTCAAAAAAAAATTAATTTGATACAACTTATTACAGCTATTGGCTCAACAATTCTAAAATTTCAGTTCAGTATAAAAATGATAACTGGACATATACCTTAGCAAGAGACTTTCCATCACCATTTGAATTATTTTCATTCTTCTCTTTTTTCTAGAAAATAGTATCAATTTAGTTCAATACTTAATTTGATAAATTTTTTGTTTAAGTTAATATTTCATGCAATAATTATATCTTACCCTCATTGCCCTGTCATAGGCTCTAATCAATTCTCTATCATCCCAGTTCCATTTTTGTATAACCTAAAGAAAAAAAGTTTTACAATTGCAATAAAATATATACTTTTTAAAAGACATGATACTTCATACCTAATTTTTACCCAAAAGTAAAATGTCTGGAAGATGAATTACCAAGCATGGTTTGAAAATTATGTGTTTAAAAGTAATATTTTTAAAGTTTAGTTCCAAAAAAGGTATGGGCAAAATTTCAAATCAACATATCTACATATATCTTAATAGCAACTTAACATTCTTTTGACAAGTCAAATTTTAAACTAGTACAATTATTAGTATTTAAGGTATTCAAAATGTTCAAAGAGACTTTAAGCTATGTAGCAAACTTTGAATAATTTGCAACGATTTAATCTAAGCATTAATTACTGAAATGATACTTTTGAAATACAGCAACTTTTGTGAAACTTGTGAATTGAATGCTTCATTCCAAAAGGAAACAATCATAATAAGTCATAAATAAATGCAGTAGAAAAGAAATTACCCCCTACCATATAAGTCTACGTTGAAACAAAAAAATCCAAGATTCCTTATGTGAAAAATTTAAATAGTTAAATTTTATACAGTTTTTAGAATTTTCATTTTTCCCCTACTATTTTTATGGATTGGAAAGATAACTAATCACTCAAAAATTGTCTCAAATTATCCAGATCTCATATTCAACTCAAATTATTTAGATTATCCTCTCTTTATTGAATATATAATAAGGCTTGAAAGAGAAATGAAAAAACATTTAATAACTTTACCCATTCTCTAATCAAGAAAAAGCAATAGTGTTGATGATTTAGATTTTCAGGAATGTATACCTTTATCCTGTGTTGTTAAAACATGCATAATTTACTTTAACATTTATTTTGTAGTACTTGCATATTATCGCAACAATCGTCAAAGTTTAAGATAACTTGCCAAGTTGGCAACCCCAATTTTGCATGTGTCCTATACTCTGAATTGGCAATCATGTGCTTTGTTTCATATAATGTCGCCAATAGGTTACGATAATACGCAAGTATCATAAAATATTTTTAAAAACTTAACTTTTTCAAAATAAATGCACACTTTTATTATGTTAATTTACTAAAAAAAAAAGATTTAAAATTTAATTACTATAAATTATAGTTTTAAAAAAACTAAAAAACACACTTTATAGTTAATCAAACTAAAAAGTAAGAAATAATTTTTAATGTAAGAATAAAATGATCAACAAGAAAATAAATGTCATTGGGGTAAAAGCGTGGGGTGCTTTGTACTACGTTTTTACACTAACTCTGCATTTCGGGATAGAACTAGTAAGAAATTATAACAATTGAGCACCCCATGCTTTTACCCCAATGACATTAATTTTTTTGTTAATCATTTTATCCTTATATTAAGAATTATTTTTTTACTTTTTAGTTCAATTAAAGCGTATTTTTCAGTTTCTTTAAACTATTATTTATTTTTCATTTTTTTAGTTTGATCTACAATAAAAGCCTGTTTTTTTAGTTTTTAAACTATCATTTAGTCATTGATAAATTAATCTTACATGCATCATTTTTTAGAAAGTGGAATACCTATTGGCATCCTATCAGTGAGTTAATATGGCCTGGTTTGCAAAATGTAGGATCATCCAACAGAAGGAAATATGGAAGAGCTAAGTTTGAAATATTTAATGCACAAGAAGGTGTTAAGCCAATGATATTTTTCACTAAAAAGAGCTCAATATGCTTTCTAAAACATGCATCAATATCAGACATATAAGTGCATGTTTTGAATCAGAGTTTATGAGAAATTATTTAATCCAGTGACCTCTGAATCAATTCTCAGATGTTTTGGTAGTCACCAATACTGGAAATGTGATCTGGAATTAGTCACCAAATCTGGAAATTTGATCAGGAATTAGTCATCAAATCTGGAAATTTGATCAGGGATTAGTCATCAAATCTGGAAATTTGATCAGGGATTAGTCATCAAATCTGGAAATTTGATCAGGAATTAGTCATCAAATCTGGAAATGGAAAACTGTTAATCCTAAGGATCCTGATCAGGACAATGGAACAAAATTTTAAAATTATTGTATCGGTCCTTGACAAGTGTGCAAAATTTTGAATTAATCTAACATTTTAGAGTGGGTAAAAATCGAGTTCAAAGATTTCCTTACATACAGGTGAAGCTTATAAAAGCATGTTAATTAAGATGTAGTTGATTTCCTTCACTAATACACATGCATTGCATTAATTTAAAACAAACTTTTTAGCTTTATATGAAATCCATACTTTTGCAACACATATATCCTTTACATACTCAATAATTGATTTAAGGACAAAGAGGAAAGGAGAGGGATTTCCATGAAAGAAAAGAAAACTTATTTAAAACATTAAAATCAATATTAACAAACAAAAGCATAGTCAATAAATTAAAATTTAAAAAAAAATGTACCTCATAAAGAATCATAATTTTATTGTAAAGAATATCTGAATTTCCATGATATTAAGGATTGTTCCATATTGACAGCAATTTAAGTTTTGTACTAATTTTTATTAATGTATGCTACATGAAAGTTTTCCAGTTTAAACAAATTTTATTGCACATAATTAATTTTTTTAATACAAGGAAAGAAAACTTCAAAAGAACATCAAATGTATTTACACAAAAAAATCAAACCAGTTAAACCTTTTTAAAACGTTGAATGTAATCAATCGAATTTAACATAAATTTATCAGAATAAATAATGCAAATATACATGAATATGGTACTTTTTACCAAGCCATATAGATATTAAATCTTTGGCGAAAACAAACAAAGCCTTTCAGTCGAATGCAATCATTCTAATTTAACATATTTTAGAATAAATAATGTAGATATCCACAGATATAGTATTTTTACCCAGCCGTATGAACCGAAAAAATAGCTGAAAACAAGTAAAAAAATTTCTTGATTTCAAGAAAAAGAGGTCTTCATAATGAAGTCTATATATGGAAACTTAATTAAGCAAGCAAATGATTCTCGACACCCATATTGATTATCCTCTAACTGTTCTCCAAGTTATATCAAACTAAACTGTCAAAGTAAAATTTGGGAACGTCACGATATAAATATAGTTATCTTTTAAGTATACAGGATGGCTCACACAAACGAAGATACAAGCCTATTTTCTTCGAAGAATCTCAAACATATAAACAAATGACAAAAGCAATCTTACATGCAAAAATGATTAACTTACTAGTTCCATTTTCTGTTTTCAGCGACTCAAACTGACTAAGCAAACAAGTTTCAGAAAATGTCGGCGATAAAAGCGTCACAAAGCGCCTGGCCCCACAAAAGCTAGTTCCCTCCCTGGTCGTCTGCGCACATTCCGCGCAGCATCTTTATGTCAGGAAGCTCGAAATAAAAAAATGTAGCAAGATTTTTTTCTCGTGCATAACGTTAAATAGAGTGGTTTTTGAGCAATGCAATGTAGAAGAATGAAAAAGAATGGTTAAAGACTGTTGTACATTTACAAGCAAAAATCATATCATTTTGCTTACGCCATCGAATCATATTTATTGCATCCATGTCTATTACCAATACCTTTGATATTTAGGTAAATGCTTCTCAAACTTTCACTATTGTGACCCAATTTTCAATCATAATTTTTATCATCCCCCTTGTATAATAATGTACTGAATGTAATAATAATGCACTTTGGTGTTAAGGCTACAATACGATCTTAATTATAAACCGCACAAATTAACAAGATAAGTATTAAATTTTGTATATGTTACTTTTAAGTATTTAAGCAAATTACTTTTAAGTTATAGGGTAATTATTATGTTATTATTTGTTCATTTCGCTAATTTTTAAATTGGAGCAGATTGCAAAATGGTATTTATGTAGGAAAGGAGTGCAAGTTTTCTTTTACTTCTTTTGATTTTTATTGTAAGAGATGGCACCACTAATCGAAACCACGTGAGTTTTAGCTGCGCGATACGAAGAGGTAATGTATTTATAAAGGTGGCAGAAAGAAGAAACTGAGAGTTGCACCAAAGCTTGAACGAAGGCAGGTCAGAGGAAATCGATCTCTCCGTTGTTTTGAGAAAGAGTACGTGTTTTCGGAATTAGTATGGTGCTATCTCGAATAATTTAAAACCCCTTGTAAATAGTAAATGTTTTAGTTGTGTTATTAATAAATTAGGTTATTTTAACTCTGCGTGCTTATTTTAACATTAAAATCGAACCTTCCCCTAGACGCCGTCCCACATTTATTTAAAGATGTATTTCCTCCGTCAACGATTTCTAAAAATATAAATATCATTAGAAAAATAGCTTGAAATATGTTGCTCTCTATCATATCCTTTACATCTGGCATTCTCGCGAACGTCTGCGTGAGTATGGGCAGCCTATCGGACTTCTGCGCGAAACATGTAAAAATGCTGTACCTACTGCAATTCCAATCAGTGCCGGTTTATCCACTGGGCGCTTGGGCAGGAGCCCAATTGCCCGGACAAGCTGGAATTAACCAGATTTTCTGGCTATAAATTTCGATCCGCCAGTGCCAAGGGGGCCCGTAGACCTTCAATGCCCAGGCCCGAAATGAACTAAACCGGCACTGATTCTAATCAGTCTAGATCAGGGATGGCCAACCCGCGGCACGCGTGGCACATTGTGGCACGCAGGAGTCAAAACTGTGGCACACGAAGACTTATTGAAAAATAACAAAAATGTTTGAAAAGAGAGATTACTGATTTAATTGAATTACAATAGAAAATTATCATTAAGAGAATACGTAAAAAACAGAAATTTTCAGGGTGAGATTTTACAGACACTAAGCAAGAGTTTTTCTTTTCTTCAGTACAGCGCCAAAAATGAGAACATGCTCCGAAACTTACAATTCCACAGCATTGTAAGGTTCCGAGAAAAGTGTTGAGTAACGTGAGACTAAAAACAAATAAATTCTCTCTCTCTCTCTTGGACGGTTGAATCTGCCCAAAAAGTCACCCTCTCTCGGGTGGCGGTTAATTTTTAACATCTGGGATTTCTATTCGAATTTCAGCTTCCGCTTGCAGTTCTGAATTTTAGTGTTTATAGCTGTCACGTGATATCAGATAAAAAGTTTTTCCGAAGGTGTTGGTTACTTACGATTTCTGTAATGTCAAGAAGTAGCTCGGCAATATATTAGGAAAGCAGTTTTTGATACGGTAGAAGTAATTCTATCTGCACAAAGTAGCCGCTTTATAAAGCAGAAAGAGTGAGAACTTGCATCCATGACTCTTCAAAATACTGGTTCGGAGCCTGGAAAATTTGCAGCGTAACATCGACAGATTTTTTCCAGCTGTCAGACTCGGTTGATTTTAAACTCTTTTTAGCAAGACGTTAAGCCTTTTTTCCTTTTCTAAAACTGTTTTTAGATTTTTGCGTTGAGCGTAGTTGTTTAAATTTTTTTATATTCAGTATGTTTTTGAGTAAACCTTCGACATCGAAAAGAAATTGTGAAGAGGATATTGCAGCACGTGATTTTAAAATTGTCTGGGAAGAGCACAATACTTGTTAACACATCAAAATGCGTACCCGCCTATTTGTTTGATATGTGGAATTTGTATAGCAGTTCCAAAAAAATTAACTTGGACAGGCATTTCAAACAACTGTTTAGTGATTTCAACAGAAAATATCCTGTTGGATCAAATTTGCAAACGGAATTTATCAATAAAAAAAAAGAAATCTTTAGCCGGCCAAAAAATCTTTGTTCCATAAGAGAAATGATGAAATGGAAACAATGGTGAAGGCTTCTTAAGAACTTTGTTTGTTGTTAGCCCGAGTGAAAAAAACATATTCTGATGGAGAGGAGATAATAAAAAAAGTAGCCTTTTAATTTTCGCCCAAAATGTCGGTCATTTAAATGTCAAAAATATGGTTGATAAAATAGCTTTGTTTAAAAATACCGTCAAGCGTCATATAGATGTCATGGGCCAGAATGTTGGAACACAAATTGTCTCTGGACTTCAAAATTGCAAATATTTTTCATTAACTTTGAATGAAAGCTTTGATATCACAGACATAATGCGCAGTTAAGCATCTTTGTGCGTTACACGAACAATAATTTTGATGCTGTGGAAGAACTTCTTGAATAAGTGCCAACTAGCAGGTGAAGACATTTTTAAGGAACTTGAAACCGCAAAATGATCCGAATTACATCGAATTTTGGAAATTTGTTACACCAAGCAATTTTCCAAATTTACATGATTTAGCTATCAGATATTGTTGTAGTTTTGGATCAACATATATTTGTGAAGAAATGTTTTCTGTTATATGAACATGATTAAATCAAAATATCGCTCAACATTAACTGATGTGCACCTAAAACATCTAATTTTGTTAGCATCTTCACGAACTAATCTAAATATGGATGTCTTAGTAAAAAAACTACAAA
Organism: Trichonephila clavata; assembly: GCA_019973975.1. Classification (NCBI taxonomy): domain Eukaryota; kingdom Metazoa; phylum Arthropoda; class Arachnida; order Araneae; family Nephilidae; genus Trichonephila; species Trichonephila clavata. The sequence continues at coordinate 258,727 of BMAO01030510.1, forward strand.
TTTAAAAACCACATTAAGAAAATACTGACTGCTTAGTAATCATTTAAAATTAAATGTTTCAAGTTGCTTATTTTTATTTTGTATCTAAGCTAACTGATTGATCCTGTAAAAATTTATCAACAATAAAATATATAAGTTTATACTTTTGTTTCATTTGTTATCCATTTTTTTTTACATTTCACTACATAAAACTTGCATTCAAAAATATGTTTTTGGTGTAAATAACCCATCATGAGCCTAAAAGTAACATTTTTTCACTTAGTTTGGTGGAGAAGTTGGAAGTGGCTCGCGTAACCTTTTTTTTTATCAGATTGTGGCACGCTTCCCAAAAAGGGTGGCCACCCCTGGTCTAGATCGAGTCGATACTTCTATAGCTACCGACTCTATCTTGAATGTACAGTCAGTCGAACAAATAGTTGAGCACCGTCACCCGTTCAAAAAATGATTGAAAATGGAAAACGACCTCCTTTGAAAGGAAACCCTATCCTTGTATGCTGTAGCGAACATTTTTCGAAGTCCAGTTACTTCAGAGATCAAACCCATTGATGACGTCAGAGACAAAAAGCTAATACTGACTGCCTTTTTGTAAGGGGGGGGGACAGGTTTCCCTGAAATCCATTTACCCTCCGTTCCGAGAAAAACCCCTCAAGAAGGACATTTGGAGAGACTGGTTCTGAGAGGCTCCCGGTTGGAAGCCAGAGAAAAAGTTGGTCTGTAGAATTAAGATGGTGTGTTTGATTTTGATGTAATTAAATTTGTATATATATCTCTAGCCTGACTGTGTATTTTCGAATCCAATACTTCACAATGCCCACCTCGGCTCTTTTGGTAAGAATCTTGTCCCATTTCACCCTCCCGTCGTGTTGAGGGACACCATGGGACGGCTCTTTTTGTAGGATCCCTTTTTCACTTACCCATCACGTTGCGTTTAGAGTCTCCATCTAAAGCTCTTTTTGTAGGATCCCATTTTCACCCCCCCACCCCCCATTGTGTTGATTGTCTCAATCCAACAGCTCTTTTTGTATACATCTTGTCCCTTTCTCACCTATCTCCCCCCCCCCCCACGTTGTGTTTGAAGTCTCGATCCAACGGCTCTTTTGGTAGGACTTTTGTCCCATTCCCCCCCCCCCCCAAGCTGCGTTTAGAGTCTCCATCCAACGGCTCTTTTTGTAAACTTCCAAGCCTGCAGCGAATTATGCAGACATCAAAGTTTGTCTCAAAGTTGGTCTGAGTTCACTTCCTACCTCCAAGCCTGCAGCAAACTATGCAGAAAACAAACTATCCCTCAAAGTGTCTACTAGGCGTTAATAAGAATCTGAGGGCAAACTTTTTTCAGTTTCTTCCGAAAAATATATTTTCCATGGGAGCGAGAGAAAGGGTCTCACCTCACAGAGGATTGAAACGGGGGGTGACCCACCAATGAAATGGAGATATGTCAGGGGGGATCGACAAATGACGTTTCAAGTTTGGCATGTCAAATGAAATGCTTGGCGTGAAAAGGAGGCATCTGGGTGAGAGAACAAGCCAACTCTCTCTCTCTTTACAGTGGAACAAGCCAACGATCTAGGTGAACAGGTAAGTCTAATGTGTGTGCATTCTAATCTTGGTGTATTAATTGACCCGAAAAAAGGGGGACCGAGTCTACATGCGACTCGATCCCCCAGTGTTCGGGCTTGAAGATTTGGACTAAAAACATTTACCGCAGCCAGAATTTGAGATTAAACATCACCCCAAATCCTGACAGTCTTAATAAAAAACATTTCGCATTGTGTCATGAAAAAAAATTTCCGTTAAGACTGCCAGATTTGGAATATCAAATACAAACCCAAACCTTAACAAACCATTAACCAAAAAAACCATTTTCTGAACTCGATTGCATTCTGATTTCTGGCTGCTGGCCTTTTATACTCTAGTGGGGTCACGTGAAATGATTCCTACTGGCTGATACTATCCAACTTTGAAACTCATCTCATCTTGTGGCATCTTTTTAGCGCAAGTGATGTACTCCAACATCGGCACATTTATTAACCTGAAAAAAGGGGGACCAAGTCGACTCTTGTGTGGAATTGGTCCCCCCTTTTTCGGTTCAGTGTTTTTTTTTACAGTCCACTATCTTTTCACTCTTTTAAATCGGCCAATTGTTTGGGGCATTCAGCCTGCAACTTGTTGAAATGTTGCAGGTAACGAGAAAAACGGTATGACTCTACCATGGTGCACTCGGATATATCATAGTACTCGTGCACCTCATCGTGCAGGTGATCTGGCAGAGTACGGTCATTTAGGTCCTGTAACTTTGGTAGAGTCTTCAAATTGATGGTAAAGAGTCCCAGCTGCTCAAAGATTTTTCACTGGTCTGACCCTTTAACGACAATGAGGCCTCGGTTTCCTCGAGCCAGGTGACAAAATTTGTCCCTGACGCAAAAGGAAAAGTATTCTAAGGGCACGGATCCAGGCAGGTGGCTTTTGAGATTGAGGCGTTCGTTGATGAATCGGTTGGCCCGGCAATTTTCGAGGTCATCATCAGGTTGGAATGAACCATGGTGATGTAGATCACTTCTGGATCCTTTCCATCTTCCGGAATCGTGGCAAGGGAGAGTTCGTTGGGGACAGGCTTGCTCCCACAATGGAATACATTGGCATGAGTAAAAAAATCTAGATGAGACATGTTGCTTTTGAGAGAGAGAGAGAATCATGTCTCCGGCTGCTGATGGCATGCCTATTATACTCTGGTGGGTCACGTGAATCGATTCCTATTGATTGATATTATCCAACATTGAAAAAATATCTATATCATGAGACACATATCCAACATTTCCTAGCACCAGGCACTTGTTGGTTTTTTTATCCATCCTTGGTAGAAATCTTTTAATACATCTTGGTGCATCTTTTCAACACAAGTTTTAAAGAGATGCACTCCAATCTTGGTACATGATTTGACACGAAAAAAGTGGGACCGAGTCTACTCTTTTCGGTCCAATTTTTTTTTCACTCTGTCAAAATTGAAACTTTGTGGCTCCATTCCGCCTGCAGCTTGTTAAACTGCTGCAGGTATTTTGCATATTGAAAAGACTTGAGTATGGCGCAATGGGAAATGTCCTCTTCCTCCTGCACACTCTCATGCTTGGGGTTGGGAAAGGTGTCATCGCAAATGGTGTTAAATTTGGGCAGCTTCTCCAAGGACATGGTACATAGTCCCAAATCTTGAAAAATGTTTTGTTGTTCCGGTCCTTTGACCACCTTGAGACTTTCTTGGGACCACTGGCTAAACTTGCCCCTCACGCAAAAGGGCAGGTATTCCACAGGCACATTCTTGGACAATGGGCGAACCAGACAAAGACGGGTGTTTTTGTAGGCGTTGGAATGCATATCTTTGGGCGAGGAGGTCAGCCCGTCATGGTTCACGGTGATGAAAAAGACTTCAGGATCACTGCCATCTCTGGGAATTGTGGCAATGGGTAACTAGATGGGCACTGGCTTTCCATTGTGGTGAAAAACGTTGGCATGAGCAAAATAGGCTGGTTGATTGGACATGTTGCTGAGAGAGAATGTCTCTGCTTGCTGCCCTTATAAAGGCTCTAGCAGCGTGACGTCAGCTGGCATCCCATGAGCCAAGGCCTTTTGATGCGAGCGCTCCACAGGTTGTTCCAAAGCCCGTTTCCATGGTTGGGAACACACCATACACCAAGGGAGGTTCTCGTCTCGATGCATTTCTCAATCGTCCAACCACGTTAATAAATTCACGTATACGTCTTCTAGGCGCGTGTAGTGCGTGAGATTCAACGTATAGGCCTCTAAATTTTGAGGTTGATGGGCCTCCCAAACTCGGCGAGACCGGGTACGCCCCAGTTGAAATAATTTTAAGTCTACTCCTTTATCCCACGTCAAATCCAAATGACTCGTAAACACTACAACTGTTTTTCCAAACGACCGAGGAACGTGCACACCAAAATTGGGCTAAAAAAGGATGGTGTAAGGATATTTTGGCTCGTAATACGTGACTCGATCCGGCCACCGACCCAGATTTCCAAAAACGATCGTAGTGCTATGTCGACACTGGCCCAATAAATTTTGTACCGGCACAAAAAATGAGACTTGTTTTTAAATCATTATTTTATTGACACCAATCATCTACAGGATAGATCCATGGGTTGAATCGCTTCAAATCCAATAAGATTGTTTTACACAAGAGTGAAGTCTGGGCATTGATAAGTCCAGGGGCTCCATAGCCAAATCTCTTTCAAAAGCATCCAAGAAGGCGATGAGATCATTGTTTTCATCAAACAGTGAGGGTACCATGTGGAGCACCTGGGGTTCTTCCCCATGGACAGACGACAGGAGCTGGTCGAGCGAAGCAGTATCCGTAAGGTTTGCTCCAGCTCTAGAATCTGCACAGGGTTTGGTACAGTTGTCTCTGAAATCTGCATAGGTTCTGGAACAATTAGGTTCTGGAATCTGCACAGGCTCTGGGACAGGTGGCTCTGGAACAAGTAGCTCAGGTTCTGGAATCTGCACAGTGCATCTCATGATGCGCCCTCATCTCTTGGAGAAGGATAGGTGTTAAAGATAATAACTTAATATTGAATGTTAACATGGTTTTGTTGTTATGCCAATAGATGGCTTCTGTATCTCTCATTTGTATTTATAGTTTTTCTTATGTAACTTTCTTCTAGCTCTAGCCACCTTGTGAGCAGTTTGTAATTTAAGTCTCTGATAATTCTCGTATTCTGTAAATAATAAAAACTTAAACAGGTTATGGGTACCAGCACAAGCCTTAACCGTACTTGAAGTATCAAAGATTACGAGTCTTTTACGATAGAAAAGGCAGAAAGAACTTTATTTCTTGGAAGCAACAAGTCGCGGCAAAGTTTCGCCGATCCGCAATTTGGCAGGAAGATAGCGTGATCACGCCCTTTTGAAGAGATCGAGGAAGAAACAGAAGATGACCGCTGTTGTTTAGCCTAGAAATCTTAATACAAATTATTTAAGAAACCTGCAAAACTAAATTTCTAGAAAGGAAATAAGTATGGATTTCAGTCGTCATATTAAGCCTTTGACCGGAGAAACAGATTGGCCGATGTGGAAACGGAAGATACGAGACCTACTCAATTACCACGAAGGAGCGATCGAGATTATAAATGGCAAGCTGAAAAGGCCAGAATCCATAGATGCTGATGCTCAAGAATCTGTAAGAAAACAGTATAAAGAACGCTGCGATTTGTACAGAAAAGCAAATAGTTTTGCAAAATCAATGATCGCAAGTACTGTCACTGATGCTGTGTATCAGAAGATTATGGACAAGGAAACAGCCTTTGATGCGTGGGAATCACTAAAAAAGCAGTTTGAAGCAACTTCAAAAGATCAGTTGTTTAAAATTTGTACAGAGTTTTTTTGTATTCAGCTGGGTTCCAGGAGAGGATGTCTCAACACATATTGCAAAGCTAAGAAGTCTTGGGAATGAACTGAATAATGGACTTGAGGCTAAAGAGGACAGAAAGTTGCCAGATTTGATGCTAGTTTGCCTTATCAGTTTGAAACCTTTAAATCCAGTTGAATGTTGTTAGCTGGAGATGACAAGAAGTCATTTGAAGAATTAACAGTGCAGCTGTGTATGTTCGAAAGAAATTTTACCAAAGTAGAAGACAGTAGCAAAAAAGCCCATGAAGCCTTAATAGCTACAAAATCAGAAAGACCCAGACAAGAGAGCAAATATAAGTTCAAGTCAAGAAAAGAAGATAGCTGAAATTACTGCAAGCGAAAAGGACATTGGGTAAAAGACTGCAGAAAATGGATTTCAGATGGAAGACCACCAAAGAATAAATTGAGTGATACACAATTAAATACAGTGTCAGCTAACATATAGTATTAATATATATATCTGAGGAAGTCTGTACATCAGAGACTAGCCCTACATCATATTGGATTGACAATAAAGCTACTAGGCATGTCACAAACTGCTACACATATTTTGTTGACTTCATAAAATTTAATAGTCCTTGTGGCATTAAAGCTGCTGGAAATGAAACATTAGTTGCTCTTGGGAAAGGCACAATAAAAGTAAAATCCACTATTAATGGAAAATGCCAGGAAGTTTTTCTGAAAGATGTTTGATATGTTCCAAAGATTAATAGAAATTTATTCTCTGTATTTTCCGCTCAAGACAGAAATCAAAACAGTGAATTTGTGTCGACTCCTACAGAGTGCTGGTTAAAAGTCAAAGGTGATGTGGTGCTCAGGGCCGATCCTAGCAGGTGTGCAGCGCGTGCACCGCACAAGGGCGGCCAATACAAGGGGCGGCCGTAGGCCGCCTATAATTCTATAGATCAAGCAAAATTTTTTACGAATTTCTCAAAATAATTTTTTAAAAAAATCGAATAAACATGTTGAATAGTTGTTGAAAAATCAACGTAAGTCCGGATTTCACGATAGCATAACATAGTTCAAGAAATCTAGAGTTAGTGTAGAGTTCACTAGTCCATTCTCCATTAATGCCTACTCTTTATACATATTCTCCATTTCATAATTAAAATTCGAAGCAGAGCCGGCAATATCGCAATAGAGAAAGTATTTTTTTGTTTATCAGTGGAACTATTGTGGTGCATTGGATCGATGCTTAACAAAGGCATCTCAAAAATGATTTTTGCGAAAGTTACTTTTCGAAAGCATCTAATATGGTTTATATTACCTCTAAGACACGAGTGTGTAAATTCAATATGCATTTAGGGAAGTTAAAAGTTTTCAATTTAATAATAGCTTTACAATTTTGAAAAACAAAATAGTTGAAAGAAGTGATTTTTGTGTCAATGGTTTTACAACGCTTATAAACAATGCCCAATTTCCTTTCTAGTGTAAGTGTTGTACCTCTATTAAACGGCAGTTTCTTGTTGCTTTACTTTGGTATCAAGTTATTTGAGAAAAAATCTTGCAGCTTCTTTTGATCAAATTATTTTTATTGGCAATGCCTGCTGGGAAAACACTTCATCTAGTATTATTGTTAGCGAAATTCTTAATTTCATCTTTATGTTGTATGTACTTAATGGTACTTTACTACTATAGTTAAAAAAAAAAGCGGGTTTTATGCATTTTTTTAAAACCCTAAATGTTACACGACAGCATATAATCAAATAGGCAAATCAAGAGATTCACAACATAGCACTAAAAATAGATATTAAAGCTAATCATGATCTATATATATATATTTATATAGCAGTAAATAAATTAAAAAGAAGACTAATAAATCCCAAGAATCTTAAGATCAGATATATATATATATATATATATATATATATATTTGTCCACTTTTATGTATTCTCCATCTCCTAGTTGAAAAATAATTTCATGTCACCTGATCCACTTAGCCCGCTACCGTGTTCACTATTTTTCTACATTAGCAGCAAGGGCTGGGAAAACTGGACCCATGTCCGGGGCGGCATTTGGACCGAATTTGAAAAGTACATTTTTTTTTGTTTCAAAAAAATTTGTATGAAAATATTTTCTGAAATATTATTATTCATGCTTTAGAAACCTGGAACACATAATCATTTTATAGACTTAATTGAAATGCCGACCGCTACTAATAAAATTTGTAACTACTACACAATTTTTGTAAAAGCGACTATATCTTTTATAAAAAGGGCGATATCACACATTTGTAAAAAAGACTTTATCTTTTGTAAAATTATACTAGGGGGCGATTTGTTGTAGCAAGTAAATTGGCACCCGGCCTCGGGATACAGGTATAGATACGCTTATCTTAGTATGATTTTCACTGGCCTGATATAAAGGGGAAAACGGTAATTATTTTGTTTTACTTATGGTATTACTACTTTAAGGATGACTCAAATGTGCACAAAACAGAATATTTCTTTTAGAGCAACGTTCGACAAATTCCAGTTCTTTAATATTTCATTTTTATGTACAATTAAAAATTACGTCTGCTAAAACGTTATTGTTCACACTTTCTTATTTATAAATGTGTCTTGGTGGGAAAAATTACTTGCATTTACATGCACATTTAAATATTTTATTGGCTTACTGATAGAATTTATTGTTAAATATGTATTTGATTTATCTTTTTTGCGATGTCCAGTTATGTATTTATATTTAGCATTGTGAATTTGGTATTATATTTTAAGTACTTATTTATTTATTTCGTACTGTATACGTTTGATGTCTGTTTTCTTATGTGTTGAACCTTGAATGGTTCAAAGCTGATGTGTATGTTAAATCAGGAAATTTGATACGCTTTCTCTTATTTTCTTATGTCACTCTCTCCCTATTGGGAGTGAGGTCAGAATGGACATTCTTCCCCCACACAACACAGAATGTTCGGTGTCAGCTAACTTAAAGGGGACAGAGGCAATTAGAATTTTTGGAAGATATCAAGCAACTGGAGCTGTTTTATTTTACTCTTGAGTAAAGTTACTTGACTTGTGATCGTTGCCATCAACAGACTCCTTTTCGAAGAAGGCACAAATCAATCTCTTTCATTTAGATCGTATGAAATAGCAACAGGTAATTATGTTTTTAATTTTGAATTATTTATTTTTTAAGATATACATTAAAATACACATTCTGTAGTACCTCCTGTAAGATTCAATTTGAAATAGGCTCATTTAATGTTGATATCGTTCTCTTAGAATATGGACCTTATCTATTTACCTCTCATTTAGGGACATTCAATTAAACTGAAACTAAAAAAATAATTCAAAGATAAGTTAAGAGAAAAATAAATAATTTTTTTTGGTAAAATTTTAAGATCTCAAAGACAAGAGAGAGAGATAGAGTAGTATATATATATATATATATATATATATAGCTTATGTTTTTCTTTAAATAAATCAAATAAAGTGTTAGCCTAATAAATCAATGTAACTTAATAGGGTAATGTAACTTAATCAATGTAACTTAACGTACAACACTGTATGTTTGACGTTTTTATTTATAGACAAAACAGAATGTATAATAAAGCTATTGTATACCTCATAGACTCGCGTTTTCTTTGGATTTACATAAAAATAAAAACGCGTGCTTAGGCTGACACAATGCAAAGGCTTTCAAAAAGATTCGTACAATAGAGTATTTTCCGTAACTTTCTGTAAATACAAGATTTTACTGCTCATTTCAAACATTTATTCAATAATAAAACTTTTTCAACTAAGAATTTTAACTTTTCATTAACTTCAAAATTAAGGGAAAAAAAACCTGTGACTAATGTACTTATTTGGGCATAATTTATTTAAAGAAAGATATACTGAATTTCTCTCTCTAATTAAATTAATTTGCTTAGCATTAAAGGATAAAATACATAATGTCTGGTCTTGTGGGTTTAAATTTCTGGAATTAAGACATATTGTGTAGGTTCCTTATTTGGAGGTACTATTATATTTTTACCATATTAAGTTAAGTGTTAAAAATATTTTATTGTATTTACTTTTATGAAAAGCGGATTATAAAAATAATATATTTAGTTTAATAAAATATCTTTTGGTTTATATACATATATAAATTGCGTAAAAAATAAATTCACGTAAGTGAACAACGATTTTAACTGAAAAGTCCACTGAACTAAAAGAAAACTAGCTTATTTTAATATCAATGGAATTATTTTGTATATGTACCCATAGTTATACTTAAGAGTATATGAATCATAAAATTTTTTCTTTGAATTAAATCCAAATAATATTGTTGACGCAACCTTTTTTTCGTAAGAGAGCTTCCATTTTCGGAACTAGACATTGCACAATCTTCATAACTGTTCCCAGTATTAAAAAAAATTTGCTTCATTTGTCTTGCTTATTGTAAATTTTGATTTTTTTTCCTGAATTTTTCATCGTGAATCATTTTTCTGAATCATCAAGTTAAGTCAATATAACAAATGTGTTTTTAGATGGGTTTTTCTCTCTCTCTCTCTCTTTATACAAAAGAAGTTTAATAATATTATTTTGTAATTATAGTATATTTTTAAAGTAAATTGCATCATTACTGCTGATAGAAATATCGAAAAGGCATTTCTTAAAAATTCTTTCAGAATATTTAAAGTTTGGGAATTAGGTCAATAATAGGTGAGTTATTTAAATGTTGTTCCTTCTTTTTCTCAATCAAAAAATAAATTTAGCACCATTATTTCATTATTATAAATTTATTTTCAAATGATACTGCATGTGTTAAGATTTAAATGTTATTAAAAATATTTCGAAATGACATTCTTTGCAGAAGCTGAATGAGTGAGTGAGTCAATCTTAACGTCCCACTGTTCAGCTACACGAGGGCTATCGGGGACGGTCCGCGTAATTTTGCAGAAGCTGAAAGACGGAATTTTGTTCGAATGAGAAATATAATGTATTTCATATTATTATTTTAAATATTGTTGTCTTTTTGAGTATTTTTATAAGTGTTAATTTTGGTATTTATTATGATTATAAATTTCTAGTGTTATATTAATAAGAAAAAAGGAAAGTGTATTTTTTCTGTAGGAGCAGTATAGATAGAAAATTATATTTTTTATAGATTTTAAATTTATATAAACCCCTTCTATCTTCTGTGCGTGCTATGTACAGATGTATATGTGGGAGGATATTTAAATTCAGACTTAATAATTTTAATTTTGAAAAATCTTACGTTTGAATAAATCAAGGTAACGTGATATTGATTAATTTAAATGTTAAGTTTAACTACGCCACAGCTATAATTTACAGATTTACATTGAAATTAACTTAGTAATTAGATTATTAGAGTCCAAGTTCTGTTATTTTGTGAGGGAGGAGTTTCTGGCGTTCGTCTTCGGTGAAATTTTCAGATCATCTCTTTCTCTCCCCCTGCCCTCTCTAGGCTTCGGGGATGACAGCGGTTCCCGTGTCTTTGGCTTCGAATTACATCCGGTTGATGGGCAGAGCAAGACCACGCAATATTTTTAAGGGTGCAGGTGTAAATTTCACGTAGGGTGACCATACCCACAAAGAAGCCGAATCACAGCTGTGTTGCGGGAACGTCACAATACATTAAACATAAATTGAAAGAAAGAGTGTTTCAACGAAAGTAAAATAGGGACTTTTTTATTCTCTGTTTTAAATTTACGATAAGATTTTGGAAAATCTCAAATATATCGAATTTTAATTCAAATGAGTCAATTTTTGATGAATTAAAAAATTTTTTGTATGAAAGCAAAGCAATTTATCAATTATTTTTATACTTTCCCTACTTAATTGATGTATATGTTGTTGAAAATTTTAGAATGTCCGAGGGAGGGCATAAAAAAACTAACAGGTGCCCATTATAAAAGAATAAGACTCGAAAAACAAGCCCATTTTAAAAAAAACAGGCTGAAAGTTTACTGAATTACTTACAAGACACTAGGAAAAAAGGAAAGCAGTATAGAATCAGATTTAGACTTTCATGATTAGGATGTTGCAGATCAAATAAACAGAATAGATAGTGGCACTGCTGTTGTAGGGTGAGTGAGTGAATATTAACGTCACACTCTTCAGCTACACGAGGGCTTTTGACGTCGGACCTCGTCATTTTGAACCATGGTTAAGTGTCGAGGGACACCTGAGGTAGCCCTCCTCTCCTAACTATCACACACCGAAGGGAGGACATTTGAGTTCTCGAGGGATTTAACATGCATCGCTCCTCTACACAGCGAGTTTTTAGTGATACTGGGCTCGAACTCCGTGACATGCCAGCCACGATCCGATACCTTGACCACTAGGCTACCGCGGCCACACTACTGTTGTAGGAACTCCTCCAAAAAAATCCTAAAATCACAATACTCTAACAATAATATTTAGTTCAGATCTCTAGGAACCTGGCCAGCTATTCTATCAGACGCCGTTAGATGTTTTTTTAGTAAAGAAGGACCCTCTAAGCCATTGACAAAGTATAATTTTCCTTATGACGACGCCGGTCGAACATTTAACTCATATTGTTACGCCAAAATTTTCAAAAACGGAGAAAAGGTTATGCGTAAATCGTTAATCCATTACAAAAAACTGTGGATATTGTTTTTGTAGCAAACTTTTTGTCCGTGTCATTAATTCTCTTTCCACGGAATATTTTAAAAGTTGGAAACATCACGTTGATATTTTAAAAGAACATGAAACATCAAAAAACCATAATCAAAGCAAGAAGTCTTGGATGGAATTCAGTCAGCGATTACAATGCTCTAAAACAATTGACAGTGACTCGAAAAGACTTACTTCTGCGATTATTGGTGTGATTTGCTTCTACGTATTGTAGCAACGTTAAAGGTACTGGTTCAAAATTGCTTAGCCCTTCGGGGTAAGTGTGACAAATTAAATTTGTCACACTTACATATTGCAAATTTGGACAAATTTAATTCCAATATATAATGGTAATCTTATACAAATAATTCAATTACTTGCTAAATTTGATCCAGTAATGGTGAGCATCCTCGAAGAGTGCTAAAAGGGGAAGAAGCTAAATACACTATCTAGGGAAAAATACTCAGAACGAAATAATTTCTCTTCCTACATGAGAATTTTAAACTTCATATTGCTCATAAAAGTGAACAAGCCAAATGTTATTAGATAATTTTATATTGCGCCTCTGATTTTAGTAAGATCGAACAAATGACATTTCTGGTAAGATATGCATGTATTGAGAAATCTTATCTTAATGAAGTTACCGTTAAAATAAAAGAATTTTTTAGGTTTCCTTCCAGTTAAAAGATTGATTGGAAAATAACTTTCATATTTAACAGCTGAGAAACTTCAAAAATTAGGGCTAAATTTGCTAGATATGCGGGAGCAGGCCTACGATAACGGAGCCAATATAAATCAGGGGTTCAATCCACAATCTACTTGTCATGTAGTAGTCACTCTTTAAATTTGATCGCTTATGACATGGCAAAAGCATCCTTAGAAGCCTGCACTATCTCGACAAAGTTAGAGGTATGTGGCATTCGCTTTTTTTCTGCAACTTGTATATATAAGGGAAAAATACGAAAAACCATTCTTATTTCAATATGTTCTCATTCAATTTTTATTTAACATACACTAATATTGGTCATAACACGATCAAGTATAAGTAGTTATTAAGTTTTAGTGAAAGGTGCTGCCGTTGATTTTTTGTTTAAATCAAAACTGTAGTGTATTATCTGTGATCAGTACAAAACTGTTATTTTATTCTTTTGATCCTTTGATATAATGTTCACTAACTCCTGTCCCTGGTTTCTGTTTCACATTTTAAGAGATAATACCCTCTATAAAAGCTCTTAATTAAATTTATGAAAGAATGAGAAATATTGCACAAGGTGTTTCCTAAAAGAGTAGAAAAATTTTTGGCACATTGTCACGCTAATTTAAAAAGAAAACTCACATATAAGCATGTGTCCTGATGATTTGTTTCGGAAATAAGTACGAAATGTTTAAAAATTGAAACTAAATTTAATTTTTTAAAATAGATTTTCTTACAAAATTGAGAAAATTAACAGGTTTTTTTTTAGATTCTCATTTTTACGAAGACCCTGTAAGGGTGCTACAAATAATTTATTTTATGTAATTTGCTCTAATTTTTTAACAGGAAGTGGTATTTTTTAATGAATAATTCATATTCTTACACTCAATAATTAAAAGTCTTGAAACATTAAAATTTTTATGTTCAACTTTAATTTGGCATGGTTTTTCATCAAGAATTGATGTATTGAGTAAAATGCTTCAAAATCCTAAATTAAACATCGCGGAATGCATTAAAGGCTTAGATAATCTTAAAAAAATATTTAATTTTCCAAAGATCTGACGATATTTTAAAAATATTTGTTGATTCAGCAGCAATACTTCCTGCAGATATAGGTATTCATCCCAAATTTCCCATCTCGAAGCTAAGACCAAGGTTCGTTTGATTACGAAGCCAGTGATGAGCCAGTTTTAAATCCCTTTCAGCAATTCAAGACTAATTTCTATTTTGCAATTCTTGATCTTACGATCTCTTCAGCAAATGAAAGATTTACCTTATTATCTGAGTGGTAATTCAATATTTTGCTTCCTGTATGAGTTTCACAACATTTCTAATGATGATCTCATGAAAGCTTGTATGGATTTAGATATTAAGTTACAAGTACAGGAAGAAGGAAGTATTGTGAAAGATATAGATGGCATACATCTCTTTAATGATAACTTCATTCAAAGATATTTTCCTGGTAAAAAACAGCCAACTGAGATATTAGAAATTATAGTGAAAAATGATCTTATTCCCTGTTTTCCAAATTTTGCTCAAGCAATAAGAGTTTTTTTAATCTTACCTGTTTCTGTAGCTTCAGATGAAAGAAGTTTCAGTAAATTAAAATCATTAAAAATTACTTGAGAAATAGTATGACACGAGAAAGGCTTTCAGATTTGGCCATAATCTCAATTGAATCAGAAATCTCTGCAAAAATTTATTTAACCGAAACTATTAACAAATTTGCTTCTCAAAAGCCAGAAAAGTTATTTTATAGTTACAGTAAAATCCGGCGTATAACGCGCCCATATACTTTCTAGCTGCAATTGTTAGTTTTTAGGTATATTCACCGCGTACAACACGCACACCCTTTTTGTGAAGAAACCTGAACCACACGTGCGCAATGCTCTTATATATTTTAAAGTCCTTTATTCGAGTATTATTCCAAGCTTTAGTAAAAAATGGGTACTTTTAGAATTACAACCCTTTAAGTTCATAAGGAATGTTATTTCTTTCACAGAAACAGTATTTCGATATATGTAAAAGTCTGATTTTTTCTATGCTCATCTTTTTGTTTTTTAAAGCTCTCATTTTTATACCCGGCGTATAACGCACACCCGTAAATTTCCATCTTATTTTTTGAGTTAAAAGTGCGCATTATACACTGGATTTTACGGTATAATATATTACTTAGTCTTTGTAGAAGGACTGATTTATATACTTTTCGTTTCACGAGATTTATATCTTAGTATTTATTTTTATTAGATCATATTTTTGAGTAAATTCTGTTGTTTTGCAATTATAATTATAAAATATATTTTTTATTTTAAAGGTAATATTTTGTTAGTTTATTATTTGTTAAAGTATATTATGTCGCTATTATAACTCATTACCTGGCCAAAAAATAAAGTTTTGCACTTGTTTATTTGAGTTTTTATTAATGTTTTATTTTTTATTCTTATATAAG